>JAFVLL020003607.1:0-31064 GCA_021397915.2 Tor tambroides | reverse complement strand
TGATATATCCATAACTCATTTTAAAACGTTTAATATTTAAAAAAAAAAAAAAAAAATACTTTTTTTTTTTTCACAGTACTAAATCAAAATATATTTGGACTCTTTCAATGTATTTTAAATGTTACTTATTTTCTATTAATCAGTTCAAGTGCGAACATTAATACATGAATTATGGATATTTATCGAAGGTGTAGCATAAAAAGCCAGCCAGAAAGCCACATGATGTGTTGTGAGCTCATTCTGTACACAGATGACTGATTGCTTATCTTCAGGGGAGTGGCTCATGTGTTCTTAGCTGGAGTCTCAAAACTCGTTTTTCTGGTTTTATACTGTACTCCACACATGATGACGAGCTGCTTGTTCTCATGAGAATTCAGAATCTGAAGTGACAGAAAAAACTGTGTATAGCTTTAACACGTTTTTGTATGTGAGAATTTTAATTCAATATTTCAGCTGCTAAGACAGATATACAATGAATCACTTGTATTGCTACCTGTAAGTTGCTTTTTCTTGTGTAAGTGTCTGTTCAAAGTATAAATCTAACCATTATTTCATAAAACTGACTTATTAATGTTAAATAATACAAAAGTCATCTTTATAGTCCTAATTGTGGATTACTGTCATGCTTAGTCAAGCTTGCCACTTCCTTATTGCATCCCAGCAGGTGGAATTTCCTTATGAAACCATAAGAAAGTTATATTTCTGATTATAAAAACCTAAACCATTCATGCTAAATTCTGAGAAAATACAAAGACAATACATGTTGGTTTTCTCTTTTAATTCCAATGATGTTTTTTAGACAAATTACTAAGAACCAGCTTGAGAAATCCAAACTATATATTATATGCTTTAAAAACAAATCTTTCAAAATGATAAAAACAAATCTCTCTAAAAGATGAAAAACGTATCAAATGTTTTTACAGTATTTACAAACATATACAGTTCCCTTCTAAAGAGAAAGAGAGATGCTGTGCGCTCAGTCACGGTTTCCAATCTTTCAGAGTGAGCAAAGTCCATTAGAGTATAAAAGTGCAGTAAATGGCCATAATTATTGTACCTGGATAACTGTTAGTGACAGTATTGACAGTATTAAAAACAATTTTACTCCCATACAGTCATGTTTCAATAATTAGAGTTGTTGCAGTCCGTTTTAACAGGATTAGAAAATTAATACTTGGCACTGGCTGATGCAAAGTAACATGTTGATAGACATGATTTACTAGTACAGAAACACTGCTTGTGACTGGTATAAAATGGTCCCAGTACAAAGCCAGAAAGGATGGATACTTGTTATTGTGAATGCATTAAAATTGAACCTGATGACTGAGAAAATACTGAATGAAAAGGCTGTTGTTGCACCATCACATTCCAAGTACTCGGTTTACGAACACACAAAAACACTGTAAAAAGTCTGTCGAGATCAGCACGAACGACTAACAATACAAATGTGAAAAAGCATTGTGGAATATTTTGATGAGGGTTTTGCACATGAGAAAAATCTGGTTTCAATCCTTCATATCATTGTTTGCTTGTGCCTGATGAAATATTAATGTTGCAATATCCTTCAATCTCACAGTGTGTATTGGGGCGATGTATCCAGTTCATTTTGCCCACAGCGTCAAAAGCTTCACCCAAAGTTTCCACAGCAGCTGTATCTTGAAGACAAAGTGCTATCTCATAAGTTTGTTCACAAAGAGAATGCATTGTCCATTCTCGAGGATCTACTTCACACGCATGTTTTAAGGCTCTCGTCCGGCAACATTCCTAACTTTGGAACTTAATAAGCAAATGGAATGAGAACAAGGCACATGAGAGTGAACAGTTTCTCTCACTCTCTACACTATCGTTCCAGGTTTAGAGTTCTCATGCCAATAGAGCGTCTGCTGGTCTTCAGAGTCAAAGCTGCTGTCCATTGGGCTGCTTGTGTGTGAATCGTGGTGGTTCACGTCTATATAGGATCTGCAAATAGAAAAGAGTAAAATGTTTTAATAATAAAAAAGAAATGTGGACAAATACGCTGATTTATTGAACATTTTAAACCCCAGTAGCACATAACATACCAGATATACTAAAAACCAGAGTCACGGTCAATAGATTTGCAAGAAACACAAAGTTACAAAAATAACTCCTTGTGCAGCTGGTTTTGCAGCATTGTGCACTAAGGAATTCAGTATATCTGGTCAAGAAACAAGCCTTGTTTCCATTTTGATGATTGCTTTTTGATTAATATGTTTAAACATGTTCATCACAGATTTAAAGTAGGTTGAGTGAGACACAACATCACTGCACAGTGTTAAACATTCACACACCTGAAGCAGACCATACAAAAACACACACGTATGCTAGTCATAACTTGCACACAGCAATCAAAAACAGAGCAGGGTCACATGCTTCCCCTCAAAACGAGACCTCACCCTTTTTTGGAAGCAAACACACAACCATCCCACCACCAGTGAGTAAGCGGTAGAAAGTGCTGTGGAAAAGACTGCGGTTTTGTTAACCCCTGAGTGATTCGCCATTATAGTTAGAGAGGCAAATGCGAGTCCTTTATATCTCACCAATGTTTTATGTGTTGTCAGTGTCACTAGCAATGAGTGTAAAAGTATTCCGGGTCATAACCACTGGCAACAGCACCAGGCACCTCTAAAGGCGCTGGCAACGGGCTTCTCCTGCCCGGAGTCATCCACCCGTACTCGGGTGGGTATCTGTCCATGACAGGGTCAGGAGGCGGAGCCAGCAGATGGGGGTCAGGGCTGGTTTGGGAGGAAGGGTAAGCAGCATTCAGATCAAATTGGTAAGTGTTCATGTGTGCTCACTACACACAGCCAAACAGAGACAGACCACTGGATGTATGCAGATGCTTAAAGGGATAGTTCACCCAAAAATAAAAAAACTGGCCATTTACTCACCCTTTTATGTTGTTGCATATATCTTTTTTTTTTCTGGCATTTTACAATGTTATGTCTATTTATTTGCCTTACAAACATTTGGTTTTTAATATGTGAACTCAATGGAAACAGCTATTTTCCGTTTCTATATAAAGAAAATTTAACATTTGATATATTATTATTGATCATGTATAATAAATGTAAAACGATACATATAAAATTCTGTCTATATGTTCATCTAGGCTGCAATTTTTTGATCAAAGATAGAGTAAAAAATGTAACGCCGTGGAACATTATTACTTTTTTATTATTATTTTTTTTTATTTTAATGCTCCTGTGATCTTAATTTTCAGCAGCCATCTTCAGTGTCATATGATCCTTCAGAAATCATTCTAATGTGCTGATTTGGTGTTCAAGAAACATTTCTTATCACGCTGAAACCAGTTGTATTGCTTAATATTTTTGTGGAAATTGTGATTTTTTTCAGGATTATTTAATGAATGGAAAGTTCAAAAGCACATTAGAAATAGAAATATTTATCTAATTAATGACTCTTAAAAACCCTTAAAAATGTTGAAGTTTGTGAGGAATACAATGGCTTCAAAAGACATGGAATAAAAATGAAAAAGTCGTATGGATACATATGGACGCTCCACACAATCTTTATATTTGCATTTTTATAGAAGAAACTTGGACATTTGGAACGATATGAGGGTGAGTACACAAGTGTGAACTACTCCTTTAAAGGTTGCTTGAAGAAACACGAGCACATTTAAAAAGGAAGCCATGCAGTTGTACTTTTACAACACACAACAAGCCAGACATCCTGAGACGCTGACTAAACAACAAATCACGCTGAGCACAGACAGAGCAACCCCACACGGCTGCCGCTTTACTTACTATCAAGGGCTACACTTAGCAAATGAAGCTTTATTAACTCTTGCATGTCTTGAACCACCAGTTTGAGGCGGGGACAAACCCATCTGCTTCATCTGATAGCAAGAGGAGGAAGAAGGAAGAGGAGGAGGAGGAGGGAGGGAGGAAGAGCAAGCTTGGGAGAAATGAGGAGGATAGTACTGAGGGCTGGCGGGGTAGTGCCAAGCACGTTTAGAGTGCGAGCTGGAGCCTCTGTGAGGGAAAGAACGGTCATAGGGAGAACAAAGCGTGAGAGCAGGTACTGCACCAGCGCTCCTGCAGAATTAACCAGATGCATGGTGTCAGGCAAGCTGTTAGCTAGAACATGCCCATAAACAACTGTAGCATATCAGCTAGACACACTCAGAAAAAGTACAAAAGCTGTTACTGGGACGGTACCCTTTCAAAGGGCACACCTTTGTACATAATTTACCCCTGAAAGGTGCCTATTAACACCTTAAAGTTATGTATTAGCACCTAAAATGTACAAATTAGAACCAAAATGGTACATATTAATAACTTTTGAAAGGGTACAGCCCCAGTGACAGATTTTGTACACTTTGGTAAACATCATAAAAGAAAATTATACATGATCCAAACTAGAATTTTCTTTGAAAAAAGTAAAAATCTAGAATAAAGGGTGTTTTATAGGGTATTCTTGGTGGATGCTTACTGGCTAAGTCAAAAAACCCACCCAAGCTTCTATTACATGGATTGGGACCCTCATTAAATGTAGGTCTATGAGATTTTTCACCTTTAATACAGTGAGACCCTATGGACCCAACGCTGTAATGAGTTTCTTGGCATGGCATTGTGATGGTAGTGCTTGACTCTGGTTAAGACGGTTCAGATAAAGGCTAATGAGGTAATCAGTAAAGGACGATGGAGCACAGAAGAGTCGTACCTGCTGTGTAACGGTTGGCTGTAATGGACAGTGTTGTAGCCGTAGGACTGATGGTGTGCGGGAGGCATATCGTACTCTGGCATTGCCATGACTGGTCGACCTTGCCAGTTTCCCGAACTCACTGCAATGAAATTAAGATGACAGGAAATTAATGAAGGAGAACCTCATGCAGATAACATTACTGCTCAAGAGAGAAGAAAAATTACTCAAGACAGCATCAATAACACTCAAGTTTCTAGACTGGCCGGGGTAATTAAATGGCTGATATTTGATTGTTATGGCAGATTAACAAAAGTTTTAGATGCCCATTAAGTCATTTTCAAATTTAATAATATATAAACGGCATGTCAAAATTGTGTGTGTGTGTGTATATATATATATATATATCCATATCCTTGTGGGCAGCATGCCGACATACAGTGCCATTGTGCTACAGGCGTCCCGAGTTCACTTCCTGTCAGATCTGATCTGCCTTAACATAATAAAGGCAAAATTTCTTGTAGGCCACCACATACAAATATTCTATGTATTCTTGTATGTGGCAGCCTTTATGTCAAAGACAAATTTCCCTAGGGATAAATAAAGTAATCTTGAATCTTGAAAATGCCAAAAAAAAAATCTGTCTAAACAGGATGAGAATATGATTTTTTCTGCATTACATTACTGATATACTGTCCTGATAATAATGTCGCAATGCAAACCACCTTAATGGTCCTAAACCAGGCTTGTTTAACTTATTCATAATATCTGTATTATTTTCTTTTGATTGAGTTCAAATGTGTCATTGTGAGATTCACCGATTGACATTAGAAGTCCAGAAAAGTTTCTAACATGTGGAAATGCAAGGTAGTGTGTTTATGCAACAGTTCTCACCTGTTGAGTAGGAAGCTGTACTGTCACTGCGTACGTAACTTGATGACATGGTCCTGTAGCCCAGGTTCTGCTGCGGTCCCCTGTACGTATCATACCCTGGTTGTCTGTGCTGTCGGTTGTACCAACCACGCAAGTGTTCCACTACTTCAGCCCTTTGCATGTTTTTGACAATATTCTCATTCCTGGATGGAGGACGGTTCCTTGACGGCCTTAATGTGGCATAAAGGTTATGAGCCAAACCATCTATCTCATCCTGGCCGTAGTTCCCATGAGGGTCATGTCTGTAGTAGGATGGGTTAACATTATAGTGTCCTTCCATCTCAGTCTCGTACACGTATGGTCCATTTGGGTACACCTCAGGTTCGATGTACCGTGGATATCCGGTAACGTAATAGGCTGTGGTGGTTGGTTGTTGCCGAGGTTGGGGTGTATAACCCCGCGTCTCATTTTGTGCTAGGTTGGGCATGCTGCCCGTGTTGGCGTATATGTTGCCCTGCCTCCGCCGATGGCGATTTTTTGCACGGGAATGGCAGCCGGGTATAGAGTACTCCACACTGGACTGGCTGGTGTAGGAGGAACCATCGTCAAGTATCTCAGTGCTATTGCTACGACGAGGAGGAGATATGGTGAAGACAGGCTCAGATGGCTCACTTTCCGTAAGGAACTGTGACTGAGATTCCAGACTGCCGCTGCGTTGCCGAAAATGAGTGCTGCAAGCAGGAAGAAGCAAAATAATTTGTGAAAACATTTTCAAAATCATACTTTTGTAAAAGAAAAGTAATTTTAAAATAATTTTAAAAAAAATCTAAAAAAGAAAACTTTTTTTTTTTAATTTAAATAATGGATGGAAAGTACAAATTTGAATTGATACATTTTAACAATTCAAATGACTGGAAACCCAATAATTGTTTCACATTGGTTTGTAGGCCATTTTACTTCACACAAACACTTACAAAAATCCATATCTAGGCAAATAAATATTTTAGGACAGAGCAAAACTAGAAAATTTCTTTGTTTTTCTTTGACTTTTCCAAGCCTGGAAATCCCTGACATTTACAGGTTTTCCATGATCGTGGGAACGCTGATTTTATTCCTTCCTAAATGTCATTCAAGGGTCACACTAGTGGGTGGGTGATGAAGAGGGGTCGTTTGTGTTCTGTACCTGAGCTGGATGCTGCTGTAGGCATTGCGGGGAAGTTGAGGGGTGGGGGGCATGCTCCGCGAGTCAGAGGGTTGGCGTGAGGGTTGACGGTAGGGGCTGCTGTGTGTCGATAAGGCGTCTCCGTGTATATAGGCCACAGGTTCTTGGACTTCACTATAATTTAATCTAGAACACAGATAAGAACAATGCTTTATCAAACCAAACTTCCTTTGTGGGTGGAGTTCTTACCGCACACAAAACCTCTAAGGAAGTATACAAAAACTTTTCACGGCATGCCACCCCTGTACCTAGTTAAATCTAATACAAAAGCTCAATGGTTCTTGAAGAACAAATGATTAAATAGCAAATGACTGAATCCCATATCATTTTACGGACAGATTTCAGTCGTCTGGCCCCAATGAACTTCCACCACACTAGCACATTCTATTAATGCCCGTTGTTCCTGTGAGATTTTCCAGAGCAGCTTTCCTGCTTATGCCCCTTCCGCCCCCACTTTGTGATTATTGCTGGAGTTTTTGCAGTCAAGCAGTGACATGCTTATTCCTGGGGCACTATTTTTAACACTGTGAGTGTTTGGGCTGATAAGAGGAGACTGTGAAGAAAGACGTCGAGGCAAGGGAAGGCTGGAATGCACGACTGATTCCTTGTTCGCAGGTCTCTACTAGCTCAACAGCACAAAAGCAAACAGCAGCCATAGGCAGGAAAAGGTAAGAAGTGCTCAAGCTTAATCCCAAAGAGCTGTGGTTGGCAGGATTCTCACCTGCCGCAGTCCTGGTAGTCTTCATTGGCGTGATCTATGTGATCTGAATGGAATGATGCAGCGAAGGAGTTTGACGAGTTGGGACGTGGAGAATACTGCACTGAACGTGAACGTTGTCTCTGCGATGGCTCGTCTAAGACAAAACAAGTTAACAAGATTAAGACGGTAGACACCTAGTCTAGCCTGCAGAGATAAGTAGCAAAGTCTACTGTTCAAATGTTTGATGAATACTTTTGAAATTTTATTTAGCAAGGATGTATTAAATTGACCAAAAGTGACAGTATAAAATTCTACGCTGTTAAAATATTCCATTATATCTAGCAATACTCACCATCTTCCAAATTCAAGCAGTCAGAAAGGCTGTCAAGGTTCACATCATCTGCAACAACAAGAGAGATTATAGTTCTGCGAGTATTATTTCCTTGCCGCCACAATCCATTACCTCTACATAACATAAAACATCAGCTCATCACAAGTGAAGCATCAAACCTTGACTGTCAACACAGTGCAAGTTTGCTTACACTGTACAAGCACGCACGTTTTCAGGTGTTTCACGTGTTCACACACATTTTGGCCAAATTACATATATATATATAATGACTAATAATTAAACCAAATATGCACCAGCAATGATGACGGAAGCTCTTTGCGTGGGCTCCTTGCCAATCTTCACTCTGCAATCATTAATCTGATTTTCGATCTCCTGGAGTTTTTTGGTAGCGTCCAAAAGGTTTCTCCTGCGTTTCTTCTTCACAGTTTTACAGAGCTCATTTTCATAGGCGAGTTTTTTCGCTGCCTCCACAATCTTCTTCTGGAGTGCAAAGCAGCTCTCCAGATTTCTTAAATGAGGATCCTGCAAAGAAAAAAGTTGAATTAGCAAAGAAGTACACAAAATGCAAGCAGCTCTTGCATTATTTCTGAGAAAAGCAATTGAGGCAGCCTACCGCATCATAAGGGAAAAGGTCATCCAATTTGAAAGCAGTTCCCACGCGCCTTCGAACAGTAGGGGGCTTCTCTCCTGGTGCCAAAGGATACTCCTTAGGTAACACACCGGTCAACTCCTGATCAAATAAAAAGAGAAAGCAAAGAAAATCTTAAGATATGACTGTTTAAGCTGACATAGTTGAAAGAGCATATGGAAATATGACAAGCCACTAACAGCTTCCCGGAGGCAAATTTTCTTCAGCTCTTCTTCCTTGAGTGCCAGAATTTCTTTTATGCTCTCCTGTTTGTACTTCAGTTCTGCAATCTTCTCTTTCTTCTGTTCCTCATTCACTTCATTGTCTCCAGAATCTAAATGAAAGCAAAAGCAAGCTCAATCACGACATTGGTACGAATGACAGAGTTCATTAAGCTGTTTTTGGGATGGGAGAAACAGACTGTCTTACTGGAAGAAACCAAACTTCCATTGCTGGCCATGATGAGCTTGTCTTTACTCTCCATGCTGACCAGCTTACTGTTCCTTGGAGTGCCAGTCTCTGTGAGATCCATGGCAATATCACCCAAACTTCTTGCTGTAGTTATTTTAGCCTTTATGTATGTAAAAAAGAGGTTATTGCAGCATCTCAATCACTTTTGCATGCTCTCAGCCTAGAGACAAAGCAATGATTTGTGCAATTCTGAATTTATAAGTAATAATAATTAGAGATGCACAAATATATACTCACTTTACTCTGCTTGCGGTCCAGGTAGAACTGGTGTTGGCTAATGGCCATCACCCAGATGGTTTTGATCAGAGAATGGCTGGCATACCACGCGTAGATGACCTGACCAGATTGACCAAATGTGCGTCTAGAAGCTGTTCTTCTGTGGATTAACACATGTGCACACTGAAGCCAAACAATGCATTTGATCCTATGTTGTATCAATGAATTTAAAATACGGGTTACTGTAACAGTAATCATTTAAATGGTAAGATAGAACAGTAAAAACATTCAGTGACGCTACATTTAAAAATGACAATAAAAAGTAGCCAGCTTGATTCAAACTACCGGTAAATAGCTTTTTAATTTTATAAATCCAAATAAATCAGATGTCACCAGTTTTAAGGTTACCTGATATATAATACCGACTGACTATAAAGGAGGTCAGTGACACTGTGGCACAATGTCCTGTGATATCATCTTTGTTTACAGAGCAACCCCAACCTGTATTACTACTACAACGTGAAGTGACCGATTGCTTCACTGCTGCAGTTCAGCATTGGAAACACATTAGCTACGTCAAAAGGCTTTGCGTCGCTAACATTTACTTAGTCTATTCAAAGGCCACATCTTATAGTCTATAAGTAAAGAAATAATGCTTAACAAATCACAAACCGTGCTCACTGAGTGCTTCAACCGGTTTCATTCAGGTTTATAACATGGAAAATGTATATCAAGACAAGACCTATTGTCGATTTATTAGCAACACTTTAAGATAAGGACCAATTCTCACTATTAACTAGTTGCTTATTAGCATGCCTATTAACATATTGGCTGATTATTAGTACTTATAAAGCGCATTCTGCATGACCATATTCTGCATCCCTAATCCAACTCAATACTTAAACTTTACAACTATTAATAAGCAGCAAATTATGAGCTTATTGTGGCAAAATTCGTAGTTAATGGTTTGTTAATTGTGAGAATTGGACCTTAAAATAAAGTGTGACTGATTTATCTTGTTCTCACACCTCTGAGGGTCGTTGACCTCTACGGCGAACTTCTTCTCTCGGAAATACAGGTTTTCAAGCTGTTTCCACAGAAAGAGCTACAAAGAAAAAGGAAATAAGTTAGACAGGAACTATGATAGGAACACTGTTATGAAAATATCTCAATGACAAAAAGTCCTACAAATAGGATTTGCACTAATTTCTATGATCTAGATATTTGTTTGTGAGATTCACCCACTGAGAACATTTACATCCCTATATTTTAACATTTAATTTTTTGTTGCGTTCTCCGTCAAACCAAGAAAAATATATTTTAATTCCCTCTTGGACACATTATACTCTGAAATCACTAACAAAAACATCACTACATCAGTATAGATACTGATATATTTAGCTGGAAGCACAAGACAGTTGCTTTGGGTATGAAGCCAACACAATCAAAGCACTACAGAAGCAAAGCGTCCACTGAGCTCACAACTTATTATCAAATTTGCCCTAAAGTGAGAGCACTGAAAAACAGGTTTGTGGTAAAAGCATGGCCAAAACATCTGCCATTCATGAGAACTGTCCTTTCAGATCTTTATTCCAGAGCTCCGTCATAGATCTTCCCAGCTTAGGGCAGGGAAAGTACAATATCCAACTACTATCAGCATGCGGGGGAGAGGATTTACCAGGAATGTTAATAAACGCTTCCCACCAGGTACTGCTCGAATGCAGTGCTGAGTAATACACACAGGAACAATATGATCCGAGCGTGGATCGCACAGAAGGTTTGACTGCCGAGAGCATATTAAAACTTAACATAATTCTGACAGTTATGTTTAATAACAACAAAATGAATAATGACAACTTATTCTAATTTCAGAGATCTTAAAAACGGACCTTACCAGTTCAGTCAGTAAGCCTTTAAAGTCCCTGGATAGCTGGACAGGTTCAGTATAGTCCTGATCTAAAGTTTCCCACAGGGTTGTGGCTTCCTCGAACAATACTCTCTTGTCTGCTTTCGAAGAGACCAAAAGGTGTTGCAAGAGTTTCAGGCGATTGAGCCCCGCCCCTTCCCTCCCCCTTCCTGTGACATCACTAGCACCTCACTTTGCCCTTACCCACCTTGAGCTAGAATTCTCTTCCAAGTACTAGTGTCTCTCTCCGTTTCCATCTGTCGACTATGCAATCGCCTCTGAAACTCTCTAACTCACACATGTAATTAAACCTTCACAACTTCATTCTTTCTCTACGGTCACCTCCCTCTTACTCTGATACCCGATTCCTGTCCTCATCAAACCAGACAAACCGGTTACGCTCTCTGAAATACACACTCATAGAATGTTATTCCTCTTGTTTCGTTTTGGGAGGGGATTTGGAGCATTGATCATAATGAACAGCCTTCTATAGCTATTCATTAATCCGTGTTCCTTCTCCTGGCGCGTTTCATTTTTACAGTCTGAATCGTAATCCTTCACCCGTTGGTTTGGATGCTCGTTCCCTTACGTTTCCCAAGGCAAATATGCCAGGAATCTACTACTTTCTTGTAATCATTAATGGCTGGCCATGGCACTCTTCACCTCCTGGGGAAAACAGCATGCCGCTCTCATAGTGACTAAATAGCTGATGCGACGACAACAGGGAATGTCTCACAATCTGACAACAAGAAAGTTACCTGACCTTTCTTTGACATTTAACAAAAATCACTAAAAATATATGGTACTTCATATGTTGAAGTCCAAATGTGGTACTGATTAGCCTACTCAAAATTAGCAGTATAAACAAACAATTGACCCAAAAGCATTACTTTTTTTTTTGTCAAGCCATTATCTTATTGCCAGAACATGTGATAGCACATTATAATGTATTTCTTATGACTCTGAAATGTGCAAAATCAGCTCATTTAAAACCAGGACTGGGAACGATAAAAGCATTCTCAACAATCTACTAATGACAGCAGATTAAAAAGCTGAGCGAGACAAGCTTTTCAGCATAATTCTTTTAGACAGTTAAATGACTGATAACTAGATAAGTCTGAGGACAAATGAGAGAGCATGCAAATGGAAAGACAATGGGAACAATCTTCAACACCTCAGTCTGATAAAGCAAGACAGGCAGGCAAATCTAGGAAGTCTGCAGATGTTAAGAATGAAAATTAAATTAAACTAAAATAAAAATAGATAATCAAGCTAGACTAACTAAAATACTAATTAATAAAATAATAACAATTAAACTAAAATAATAAACAATTTTTAGGGTGGCAAACATGCTGATCCAAACCCTTCAGATTATGTATTTTTTAAGTATTACTGATCCTATGTAATTGTCGCATGTGATACCAATTTCATTAGCACTATTATCACTTAAGCAGTGGATTTAATTTACGCTAATCTAAAAACCAGCCCATGCTTAATCTGGATGTGTGAAAGTAGTATTTTATAATCGTACACACCTTAAAACTCTTTCATGTCACTGGGCTAATGATGATGCAGTGCAGAAATATGTTATGAATATGAACACACCCTCAAGATGTGTCACTAGATCTTCAAGACTGGCTGTGTTCACACAGTAGTGGAATATGGTTATCAGTCCTTTTTTGGAGTGGTAGATAAAGTTATATAAACACACAGATATATGATGAGAGTGATAACGGCATTCTATAACTGAATGCAAAATGACTATCACAATTTTCAGGACTTAAAAACACACAGTTTTGTAAACCCATGCTTTTTAAATGGAACTGCAACTTGAATGAGCTGGACTGTCACACTGACTGTGTGAACAAAACATTAAATTTCACCAAAATCACAGATTTAAGCGAAAAAGAGTAACTCTCTTCAGAAGGCAAAGCCTAAAAAAAAAAAAAAAGTAACATAACAGAAGCCACACCAAAAACAACCAATGTATGTGAACAAGTATGAGCAATCTAGACTCAATTGTCAGCTCAGAATGATGACTCGATCATATTCTGCATCACCGTCTCTTAGACACAAGAAACACTCATACAAAATCCTTATGGCGATAACCACAATTAAATAGTAAAAAGAGTTTAGAAAGAAAAGAGTGGTGTTTGCATACGCAAATCTCACCACCTTGCTGGGGTGTTGCTATATGGTTGTTAGGATCTTCAGAGTGGTTTTTAATACATGGTCAGTATAAAATAAAGTTAGTATTTTCCATATAATACTTCATTCATTTGCTTTGGCTTTAGTGGACCATTTTTTTATTTACTTAATTTTGCAAACAACAGGTTATCATTATAATATCACACATTTTTTCCCCACATAATTTAAATGGGTTGTTATACTTCAAAGTATATTTAAATTTTTTTGGCAAGGTAGTCCCTTGCAAGGAGATCATATTTACTTGGCATCAAAATGTTTGAAAACCCCTGCTTTACAGGATGACCCAATGATATAGGCTAGCACATAATTTAGTGTAAACACAATGTAAACAAAAAAAATGTTTTAACTGTCATCTGCCTATGTCTGATCTTTTAGCAACTTCCCTATACTAAAGTAATTGATTATTCAAACAAAAATATATGGAATATAATTGGGGATATACTAATATTTCAAATTTATCTTTATCAGGAATAATACAAAATACACTTTATTTACTTCTTTCATAGGGCATCAGTTCAGAGCCCGAGAAAGTTCAGACCAAAAAGTTTCAGAGCTTTTAATACCGCAGACCCCCAACAGCTCTCGCATGTGGAGGAGTTATTGCCGCGAGACCCCTCGCTCTCCTCTATGGCCCCCTGCTAAGCTAATTGTGTTTTATTGCTTGATCAATTGTCTGGGCTGAGTGAAATGCACAATGACGGTCAGATTTGCATAATGAGCTTGGCGTTCTGGAAGAAGATTGGGGGGCGGATGGACACAAAGACTGCCCTCTTTGGCAGGAAGCACAATCAATACTGGCCAGATGATGGGTTGCACTCTGACAGGGCCTAGTGTACTTTCAAAAAGAGAGTGTTAAAACACTCAGTGGAGTGGGAAAAGACACAAAAAGGCGAGGGAGGGAATGGGAGAGAAGATAACCAAATTTATTACCTTTTTTTTGGACAAGCTACCTTGAAAAATTGTGAATATATCTGTATCAATATACTCTGGCGATACTATGTGGTAGCAACACTGTACTATGGTGCCACCACATTACCTTTTTGTTCAGACAAAAGGAGAAATAAAAAGGAAGATGTTTACTCCCCTAATACCCCATAGATGCCTTTGCCAGGAGAAGAGCTGATTGGGGCTCCATGAACAGAGCCAATCCCCATTCAGACATCACACTGCAGGCATCACTCCAGATTCTGCCCCTCCCGCCCAGCGCTGCTCCCCATGAAGCTCCATAATTACACCCTCCACAGGGAGGGACTGGTGTTCATTGCTGCCATGCAGCAGGGTTTCAGAGTGGGACATACCCATTAACACTCTGGAACAGGGCTGAATATACATACACACCCAGCTGCATCCTACAAAGCACTGGTGTAATGGATGCCAATTAACAGACACTTTAACGAGTGAGGCTGGGGTGAAATATAGAAGCTCTCCTCATAAAAATGCAATGGTTACTAATCTCGCATAGGACAGACATGTGATAAAAACATGATAAATGAGCATGTTCATTAAAAATGTCAATGAACAGAAAATTATAGATAAGAAATATCTACAGAAGAGGCACACCAATACTGTTGTGTTCACAGAGTACTGGGTTACCGCAATGTCTGCTTCTAAGAACTAAGAACTGGATTTTCCAGCTTATAGTCATCAAATGTGGAAGATATTCGAAAGATTTTAGGCACTTGGTAGCCAGCACACTATATCCATAAGAAGAATTGTACACTACCATTTAAAAGGTTGGGAATTGTGAGATTTGTTTAAATGTTCTTTGAAAAAAGTCTCTTATTCTCACCCAAGGCTGCATATATTTGATCAAATAAACAGTAAAAGCAGTGATATATATATAGTATAATAATTTAAAAACTTTCTAAGGCTGGCCACACACTAGACGATTTTCAAATCTTAACCGATTTTAAAAACATGGGAGACATAGTGATTTTTAGCCTTATAATCCTCTGAACACACACTAGATGATTCGACCAGACCGCGAGACCACACACTTGAACGACTTCACAGTGACACGAGATATCACAGAGACTCGCGAGATCAAACGTGACTACAGAAGAAAAACAAATGAAGAACAATCGACATTGTTAGCTGGCTCTCCCAGCGCATGTTCTGTTTCACAGTGAAAAACAAAGTATAAAAAAGAATATGGGTGATGTATTCTGCTTTCGTGGCATTTTTGAGGCTGCCAAGTTTCAGCTATAGAAGCACACAACATCAGGTAAGTGATGCTTGCTCGGTCTCACTGGCTATCGCAGGTATAGCATCAGAGGCAGCCCAATCAAGAGTCATAAATATCACACGTTTGATATTTATGATTTAAGTTCCGGGACGCTCCATCTCGATCTTGAGCAGATAAACAGTCATAATGACACCACGCAATAGAGGATTTTTGGACAAAAAATCATTTGTGACAAGCCTCGAATCGGGCCACACCCCCCAATCATTCGGGGGTACAAATCGGGCTTAAAATCTTCTAGTGTGTGGCTAGCCTAATTTAATATATTTTTTTAACTAAAAATTTTCGTCTTTTGGCAAATCTGAATTCAGCAGCATTTTTTCCAGACCCCAGTGACACATGATTCTTCAGAAATCATTAGCACATATTATGCTGCTGTGGTGCTCAAGAAACATTCCTTGTTATTATCAATGTTGAAAACAGTTGTGCTGCTTAATATTATTGTGGAAACCGACACATTTCTTCAAGGTTCTTTGATGAATAGAAAGTTCAAGAGAACGGCAGTTATTTGAAACTTTATAAATGCCTTTACTATCACTTAAATGCATTCTTGCTGAAATAAATTATTCAATTTCCTCCTGAAAATAAAACATTTATATTCCAATTTGTTTTCCCAGTGAAATATCCATACTGTACACTTGTGTGAGAAACACCGATCACAGTCTTCACACATTTCTGCAAATTTATTCAGCAGTTTCTGTTCAGGCATTCACACTGCTATGCAATTATTTGAAACTTTGTTTTATTGGTGGTCTGAAATAGTGATATTAAGAATTTCAGATGAACCCACCCATAAATTATGACTGTGAACCTAGAAAGAACAGTAGAATTTTTTTCCAGCACCACTGTGACTTTTAGCACTTGCTAAACAAAACAAAACAGCAAACCTTTCGTGGCTTGAGCTTGTCTTGCAGGTCGTACTGGCCAATGCCTTTGTAGCTAATCCCCAGCCACCACGGTATGCCTTGTTTGTCCTGTGAAAGGGATGAGATTTTTTTTGAAAATGAAAGGTAATTACTGCTTTGTCTGGCAATGGTGGTAAAATCAAAGGATCAAATGGGGCCAACCTACATAGCCATTCACATACAGTATCAGCTATTTTAACAGCACTGTTTGATCTCCAAAGACATTTCTAATGATCTAAGCACAATTATAATTAGACCACACACACATTTTACTAGCAGTTAATTATTTAACCAACCATAAATCAAAGGATATATTCATTATGGCAGCTTCAGTATTTATGTCTAGTTCTGTGTTTCCTAAAATATCACACAATAAATCAAATCACACACCTTCACTTTGTAGTAATGAACTCCATATGCGGGCAAGGATTCAACTAAGGTCAGATACCTGTTGAACAACAGTATAGCACAGAAAGTTAAAAAGACAAAAACATCAAGGATGAACAACATTTAACCCAAGTAAATCATCTATAATGTGTCACTGACAGCAGTCCTACAATTGATTTCTCTCAGTGCTTTCACAGTGAGGGACAATGTCAATATATCAAAGCAGCAGCACAAATCAAGCTGACAGAAATGACCTTGTCTCTTCCCAACGAGCTAAAAATAAAGTGACGCAGTGTGGCTAGACCCGTTGAAAGCAGTCACTATCAGTAATGTGGTCTAATTAATTAGGCAGTTTCGCCTTTCCACAAACAACCGTGGAGCAATTATCAGAGGTAGATCAACAGGCTCAGACTTGTAGTCCCTGTACCTACGTTCCTTGAGGTTGTCTATGTCTCTATGTCAGACATATAAATGATTAGTGTGCTTACCGTATGATAGCCTGTCCACGACTGAGGCCTTTCAGCTTCTTATAACGCTCGATTACTTTATCTTCACTAGAGGGCAAGAGAGAAAAGCGTTACCATCCGTGCAAGTGCAACAAAACAGCAATTGAGCATGAGACCAACATGTGAATGTGCCATTTAAATGACGTGGCTAGTCAGACTATTAACTAGTCAGATATTACACCAGGTGCACCCATGTGTGAAATGCCATCTGGCTGGCTGTCCTGTGAATCACACACACACACAAACTGTTTGAGGCAATTATTCTAATAACCGGTTCCTCAAACACACAGACACATTGTAAGTATTCATTTATTACTAGGAAACAACAAAAAGGAAATTAATATGGCAGATGAACATTACAGAAAACTAGCACACCAATAAAATTACAATATAGGCCATTTTTATGTATATAAACTCACAGCTGCTTTTGCATGCACTCGCACAGCTGTCTCTTAAACACTTGCACTAACGCACAGCTGTTTCCTCACATACTCATTCCCACTCACACACTTCAATAATTGCTGTCTGTTAACTGGTGTACTGTCTTTGCTCCCCACACTCAATAGGCATTGATTAAAGCCGCCACATCAATCCTTTTAAGGTGGTAGACTTCAACATCTAGACGTCTAGGGTTACAGAATCCAGAGGGCAGGCATCATTAACAAGCAACTTAATTAACAAGGTTTGTTTGAAATAAACAGGCTGCAGCTTGCACATTACACCTGGCTACACTAAACATGCAGCTTTTTAAGAGTCCAAATGCACACATATTCAAACTTATGGAATATCTGTGTCATTTCTGAGTTTTAGACATTGAATAATGTTCTTAAAAACATGAACACATTTACTTCCACATTTACTTTACTTACATGCTGATGTAAACGAGGCTGCACAGACCAATAAAACATTAACTAATAATATCATGGCCCATTTTACAAGATCAATCCAAACCTGATGGATACAATCAAGTCTCTGCCAACATCATGTCCTACTGAATACTGTGTTTGACACAAAAATGTCATATTACAGAAGCTACCTTCATTTACTACAAAAACAAAAATGCAGTCTTACCAGAATGCTAAGGATGGGTGCTCCTTCAATACCGCAGTGGGGAAAGCTGGAAGCTTTTTTAAGTCTGATCTTGTGCTTTCATCACTGAAAATTAAAACAAAAACAGCATGTTAAAATTAAATAGTTCAGAAACAAATACTGGGTGGCCTAGCTAAATATATGCTAGTGTATAAAAACTAAACACAGCAATAGTGTAGATAGAATAAAATCTTTGAAACAATGTCCTTTTTAGGCATTAAAAGTGAGGCCTGAGATGTTTACTGACAATTTAATACCTTCTGAAACATATTTTCCAAAACACAACCTTTAAATACCACATCAGTATGATAACGAGAATGAGAAACTAATACACTGTCTGATGAAAAAAAGATTATTAACAGTCAAGCACAGTTATTTAAAACACTGAAATAAGAGATATTTTTAATTAATACATCGTTTCATTTTGATTTGATTTTGATTTAATTTTTTTTTTTTTTTTTTTTATCTCTGATTGACACTTGACATTTTCAAAATGATGTAGCGAACCTAAAAGAATATAATGTATAAATTCTGTAAGCCATTCTTGTTTGGCCAAAACAAGGTGTGATTTAAGAGATAACGATGTTTGTTTGAGGAGAGCAGATATCATTCTTTTGAAATAAAACTCTCAGGTGACAAGTGATGACACTGATAGACCAATGTTTGAATATTTTCTTCTAAGAGCTTCTTGATGTTTGAAGAGCACACTGGTTTTATCTTTTATCACCCTGCTGGAATTTCTTTTTAGATAAATGGGCTCCCACCTCAACTCTTACACTTTAAACCAATCAGTGTTTAAATTACATATCATTACAAGATGTGCATTTCTTTCTATTCTGCAACTACAAAAATCTTGGCTTGCCTTTTTATAGTCACTTACAGCCTATACATAAAGATTAGATGTAAATGTAAAACTGAACTTTCCCATGTAAGTTTTCAAATTCAAGCTGAAGTTAGTGATGATGTAGTGCTTGAGCAAATAGCATCTTATCTCAGTGGAGAGATTATGGTATACTTCAATGTCTGTGAACTGAATATACAGGTAGAGCAAAGTGCCGTTCAATTACAAAACATGTTGAAAGTAATAGTTCTTAATATTTTAAATACTAAGTAATGCTCTTTCAAAGTTGTGTGATTTCTTTCTTCTGTGAAATAAAAGCATGCAATTGCATTGACAAACTCCATCTAGTGCATTATTAAACTTTTCCTCTTAGGTGTTGCATGGAAAAAAGGAAGACATACAGGTTTGAAATGGCATGAGGGTGAGTAAACAATGACAGAATTTTTATTTTTTGCATCAGCTATCCCTTCAAGAGTTAGGAGGCCACACATCTAACTACAAAAAAACTACACACAAAAAAGTGGCACCATCACGACAGAACAAAAGACACAACACCTGAATTCATAAAACAGGACAGCAGTGTTATTGAAAACCCTCATGTCATGGGCTTCCAGACATCTGATCTGCTCTAGCAAGCTTTGATCTGATCTTTTCTAAAACTGTCTTGAGGGTGCAGTGGGCATTATTGCTTTTACAGGAAGCAATTACTCAAAACAAAGCACAAGAACTGATCTAATTTTGCAAAACAATGTAAAACCATAACACTGGATTCAGAATACTTCGAAAATTAATTGAAAACAAAAGGAAACGAGTTACAGAACTGATAACATGTAAAACCTTTCTAACCCTGCTTATCGGCCCATTAATACCTTGCTTGACAAAGCACCACTATATTCCCTGGCACACTTCCCTTTCCAAGCCAGTTGGTTCTGTAGTTCAGCAATTTATGATAAGTTTGAAGGTATAAATCTAGCAGGCCGGGTTGATGATGTGGTAAAACACAGTAAGCTGGTGCCCTGAGACCGCAGTGCCTTGTCAGCAATCTGGAATTCATTATGCTGTCTGTACTATCAAACAGTTGGCAAGGAAGGGCGGGCAAATGCTTAACCCAGCACAAGCAACGCATGGAGGAGTTAGAACCATGTGTCAGCTTTTTCAAGAATACACCTACCCCTCATTGCAAGGAAATCAGTAGGAAATGGGTCATTTGAAGTCGACGTCCTTGAACCGAAGACAACATTTGCTTAGAATTCAGGTTCAACAAGATCAAGTATTATCATAATCGTATTTAATAAAGTCCTCACTGTTTATTCCTGAACTTTCTATATTCTGTCTATAGAACTAGGACATATGGAGGGTGATCTACTAGGAGAACCCCCAACATAAACTGCAGACAGATGACATCAGCATCCTGCATGACGCCCTATCGTCTGCCAACGGGAGATGTCTCCACTCCCTCTCCTCTAAAATCTATGCAGTCTTAACAGTGGAGAGGAGGAGGAGGTTTATATGGAGAGAGGTGGGGGTCTTCTAACTTCCTACATAAACTTAAAGCCCTGGGCCTCCAAATGCAACCGCTCAGGCTTTATGAGATCTGGAAGACTTCATCCACATGGAAATAACAGAAACCAGAGGAAGAGAAGGTCTGAAGGCTTGCTGTATCCTAAGCCCACTTAAACTATAAAAGGACGCTATCAGTAATGATATGCTGCTACCAGAACTGCTCGACCGCACTGCCTAATTATTTGCTAGCAAAGAGTAAAGGGAAGAGCCTATCAGCTATAAAAATGTACTCACATGCCCCACCGATCTTTAACCAAAAACTAAAAAATTGGTCATTCGCAACAGTTTCAAAAGTATGGGTTCGGTTAAATTTTTTTCATGTTTTTGAAAGAAGTCTAACCAAGGCAATTTATTTGATCAAAAATACAGTAAAAATAATATTGTGTGAAATATTATTACATTTTTAAATTTTCTATTTTAATATATTTTAAAATATAATTTATTACTGTGATGGCAAAGCTGAATTTTTATAAGCCATTACTCTTTTCACACATGATCCCATGATCCTTCAGAAAAATCTAATCTGAATCTAATCTAAAATTCAAAAACATCACACTTTTTTCCAGGATTCTTTGATGAATAGAAATGAAATAGAAACATTTTTTGGAACATAAAAAGTTTCAGGTTTTTTTGTTTTTTTCCAATTTAATTAGCATAAAAAAAATGCAACCAAAATCTCTGACATAAACAGTGGAACAGCAAACAGTGCTGTACAATATTTTGTATATTCT
Organism: Tor tambroides; assembly: GCA_021397915.2. Classification (NCBI taxonomy): domain Eukaryota; kingdom Metazoa; phylum Chordata; class Actinopteri; order Cypriniformes; family Cyprinidae; genus Tor; species Tor tambroides. The sequence continues at coordinate 9,538 of JAFVLL020003607.1, read as the reverse complement.
ATCTCTTTATATGTATATATTCATATTGAAATATAATTTATTTAAAATACACACACACACACACACACAATGAAATGTACATCTGTAACTCATTTTAATATAATCAACCAAGCACATCATGTGAGATAAATACGATTCCACAGAAAAGAAGAGCACGGCCAATGTGCCACTTCCTGTTGCAGAAATACCTGACATACAGTAAATGTAAAAGCCCAGAGTGAAAGTAGCTCCAATATGCCACCTGTGTACTCTAACCTCCCATTTTTACAGAAAACCTTTTCAATATGTCCCTTTTTTGACAAAAACAAATCAACACAGAAACAAAACAAAGCTTGTCGAGCCATTTTACAAGGTCTTTAACAAGTTCCCCACTGCTAAACAAAAGCAGTTGACCAGCGGAAAATGAAAAGTTGCGATTTTCTAGGCTGATATGGCTAGGAACTATACTCTCATTCTGGCGTAATAATTCAGTAGCCTATGATATAGCTGGGGACTACTTTCAGAGGCTGCGTCATATCATTGCGCCTGCTGCACCCATGGTACGGCAGCAAATTTCCTTGATTATTACGCCAGAATGAGAGTATAGTTCCTAGCCATATCAGCCTAGAAAATCGCAACTTTTCATTTTCCGCTGGTCTTAGTACACGATGTAACTACAGGAGAGTCAAGCTTTAAATAGGAAAAATATTGTAACTCTTTGGTCATTTTTGATCGCGATGCTAATGGTCTAATCTGATTCAATGATCTATGCTAAGCTAAGCTAAAAGTGCTACCGCCAGACCCAGAGATCGGCTGAATGGATTCAAAAACGGTAAAACTCATCTGTTTCACTCTACGGGAGTTGTAAAATGAGCCTATTTCCAAAAAAAGTGGAGTGTTCCTTTAAGAGAGAAGGCAAAGAATTCCATTACTTACAATACATTTACATTTATTCATTTAGCTGACGCTTTTATCCAAAGCAACTTACAATTGCTATATATATCAGAGGTCGCACGCCTCTGGAGCAACTAGGGGTTAAGTGTCTTGCTCAGGGACACATTGGTGTCACACAGTGGATTCGAACCCGGGTCTCTCACACCAAAGGCATGTGTCTTATCCACTGCGCCACCCCCCCCCACAATAACTAATCATTTGGAGTAAACCTCCTGAAAATTTATGAACGGAGAACTAGGTAATATGCCTACCGGTGAGATGACTGTGGTAATGTGCTTAGAAAGTGGGCAACATTTATAAACAACGAAAATCTCTAAACTGAAATTATGTTCTGTCTTACACAAAATGCACATGCCAAGAGTCCTTTTTAAGGTTTAAGTCCAGAAATATCCAAGACAAGGGACATACACATCAGATATATTTACTGCCAGTTCTACTCGCTTATTAAATGTTTCCTTTGGAAATGATCAACTAGGACTGGATTCACAACAAAACACTGAGGCACACAGCCTAAACATTAACTTAAAATGCTTGCTAACTCACAAACACACAATTCCACCACCAAGCTGGAAGGACACTAATTTTAGCAATAAAAATAAACACTCAGAACACGACATTTAAGTATTTTGAAAAATGTATGGTGCATCTTTTAATTAATTACACATCAGTGCCAAAACGGAATGCAACAATTTTTTCTTTGTCCTTCTCCTGACATATGATCCAAAGCTCAAATCATCTTAGTGCACGATTTCATTACAAGATGGATAAAAAAAAGCAACACACTCAAAGTAAAAAAATCTAAATAAAGTAGAAAATTAAAGTGCATACAGTGACCCTATCAATCAGTTCTCAAGCTCACACAAGTGTCATGGCAGGTGTATGTTACATTACGCTTGACAACCAGAACATGTTTTATTTTTACTAGTTGATAAACTTTTACCAGCGTTTTTGCCCTAATTGTGAACAATATATATTAATCATTCAATTTCAGAGCCAAACAAACTTTTAAAAATTGACCAAACTATGCATGTATTAATACATTTATAATCTATATTTCAGGGGTCGATTACCCCGATCTAGCGCAATCTTCAAACCAAGATGTGTTAAGATTTCTCTTACCTTGTGTAGTCTCCGCATGCCTCCTAAAGAAAAGAGACACAATGCTTGTGTTGATGAATCATTCAGACTGAACCTTTATACATGCTTGAGTCTTGAGTCAATGCGGTAAGAAGCTTAACTCCAGAGTGGGTTTACTACAGACCACACGTCTCTAAACTTTGTATTAGCCATTTGCCAGTTAATGAAAAGTTGATCATTACAGTTACGTCGCATCCTAAGCATTCAATGCACAAACACAAACATGCAAAGAGGGGACGTTGCTACAGTTCAGCGAAAAGATAAATGCAAATTCTGGCGTAAAAACAGGACGTACAGTAGCACGCACGTAGCTGTTAGCGGTTAAGTTGTAAAGTAGCTTAAAACAGTTCGGATACAAATTGCGTATGAAAATGACTCGCAGCGAGTCTGTCAAAACTAATCCAGAGTATTAAAAATTCTCACTCACCTGAACAGTGTATGCGGCTAACTTAAAAACGATCTCACTCTCCACTTCGATGTTTTCCTGTAAATTTAAAAAAGGAAGCAGTTAAAAATATCGCTTTACTCGTTCGGCTTTCGGCAGACACACCGAATCTATTACTATTTATCCCACCAACCGTTTCCACACAGCACAGGTTCCACTGTGGACGACACCAACTTTGTAAACAGCCACAGGCTGTCTTCACAAAAATATCCACTTTATCAACGTCACACGCAATATATCACTACACGACTAACAGATTATTACAATAACACAAAAATCTAGCACTTTAAACAATAAAGGCCACTAATATATTCGGAATGACTGCAAGAAATAACTTGGACCACCCCAGGATGACATGGTACAGTCTAGGAGCAGGTTCAGCGCTCGTGTTTCAATGTGCATCAAAAGAACTTTACTCTAGCGTCTCACGAAAGCAAAACAATAAAAACAAACTTTATCAACTTGAATAAATTGTTTTCACCACACGGTCGCGCCGGTGTAATTTCAAATAAATAACAATTGAAGCTTGTGGCTGAAGTACGACAGTTATAAAAGTAGATATTTAATCAGTCAACATGGGGTCGCTATACAGCAACGAGTAAAATCCCTCAACCACTCAATCACGCCATATGCAGCGCCCCGCGAGGACTCAGAGAAAGACAAATGGCTGATTACTAATAGCAATCTTGAAAATGTTTACTTATATTTAAAGCTAATTATATTACTTTAACTATATATATATATATATATATATATATATATATATATATATACATGATTAGCTTTAAATAGAAAGTAAACAGTTGCAAAATGGACAGTATATATTAATATGTGTGTATTTTTCAATATAACAATTCAGCACTACTCAACTGGTTCAAGGGCCATACTGTGTGTGTGTGTGTGTGTGTGTATATCTACATTTATTATTGGGTGTAACAGTTACATTTTTAAACATTTAAGCATTAAGCCTTATATTACAACAAAATGTAAATGCAAAATACTAAATACAATGCAAAATAAAATTACATAAAAAAACTTTGAAATGGCTTGAGTATTTCCCACCTTTTTTGTTACAGTGGAAAGCATCAAAAAGTAGTAGCTACAAGATAGTCAAATACTGTATACGATTTTTTTTTAGAAATTGCGATTTACAATAGCATGTATTTAGACACACAAAATGAGGAAATCTGTCAGAGTGAGTTCAATTCATACTTCTTTTCTTTCTTTATTAAATGTGTTAGGCTGAATTAGATTTGGTGGTTCAATAATAGCCTTTATAGCTGGAAGAAGCTAGAGAGGAGCCAGCCAACCCAGCAGCATCCTGCTGTGTCAGGGCTGTCATCTGTAAATGCCCGTAATCAAAAAGAACTTAATGGAAGCCACCTGCCAAGCTCTTTAAAGCCTCACCAAAAAAAAAAAAAAAACACAGCTCAGTTGACAATTGTTGTAGAAAACATAAGAAAACAACACTGCAATCCATTATTATACTGTATTAGTTGTTTTGATCTGTGACATGATTTTAATACTTGGATCACTTACATTGTAGACAGATATCTTAGCATTCCGGAAAAACAGTTCAACGGTGGTAGCATCTTTAAGATATGCAACACTCTCAATGTAAAACCTACAGAAAACACAGCAACAATCAGTGCAGAACATAAATTTACTCCCGTAATTAACTGAAGCTAACAAACATTGCATATGAAGAGAAAAGAGATATGAAGGAGTAGATACTATTGTCAATCTCAATGCCAAATCTTCTCTCGTCTTGCTCTAAGCATATCTTTTATTTGCATATTGAAGTTGCATCAGCATGTCTGTGCAGCTGGCGCCCTCTACTGGATAGCCATTCAACATGCAAATGAGTAAATCTGAACTAACCTGACTTGGAATTTGAGCTCAAGAGGTCCACTCTTTTTGGAAAAGTCATGGTCCAGCACCCTGCGATCCAGTTGAAGCCAGTTCTTCTGACCCCTGATGAACAGCAATAAGTTTAATGAAATACTTTCACATAAGAAACACGCATCTGCTATAATGATGACTTTTAAAGATTTGTAAGAACTACATCATTTAACCTCACATGTTGTGTATGATCCTGTGCTTTGTCTGAAGGAATAAATGAATGAATGAATGATCAAAGGATCTTAGCACTGGCAAGAATCCAAACTAAGCAGCTGAGTATTTAAAAATTATCTTGTAAAACTGGAATTACCTCTAAAGCCCTAACTAAGCCTTTTGTTCAAAAGCATGCAATTTGACAAAGACGTATAGTAGTTCAGTAGAAGTTTAGTTCTTATTTGAGATTGTCTGGCTAATGATTACATACTATAAATTAATATGATTAAAGATCTACCCAGGGGCATCTTTGTATTAAGTGGCGACATGTGCTTAATAAGCAATAAGCAAGATTTAAAAAAATCATAACTACATCTTTCTATGCAATGACAACAAATCACTTCACCAACTTACTTCTCATCTGTGAAGGAGATTCCAAAGTATTCTTTCTCTTTTAGGTTAAAATGTGATGAAACCAGATCCAGGAGATCCCGGGACAACAGTTTTGGCTGTATTAGAGAAAGCAGGTGTTATTTATTTTTTATCTGTCTGTCTCTCTATGAGTTAGTGTGGTGAGTTAGGTTACCTGGACCAGCAGTTCCAGCTGCCTGTCATCTAGCAGAAGCACCTGACACAGCCGGCCCTCCGTCATCTGTCAAAGTCAAACACACATCCAGTTAGTCTTAAAATATTCAATATTTATAATCAACTAATTCATTAAAATAACAACCATATTGTTTAAAAGTTTGGGATTTTAAATGAATACTTTTATCACCACAGATGCATTAATTTTTATATCAAAAGTGACATTTTGTAATGTTACAGAATATTTTCATTTTAAATAAACAGCACAACTGTTTTCATCATTATTAATAAGAAATGTTTCTTTAGCACCACATCAGAATAGATTTCTGAAAAGATCATGTGACTCTCAAGACTGGAATAACGGCTCCTGAAAATTCATCTTTGTCATCATAGAAATAACTCACATTTTTATAATTAATATTTTATATTATATATATTTTATAAAACATATTTATTTTATATATTTAACTGGTGAGCAAAAGAGACTTCTTTCAAAAACATAAAAAAATCATACCAACCCCAAACTTTTAAACAGTAGTGTATTTAACATTTTTATCGACCCTGTATGTGTGTGTAATATTTTGAACATACTCCTCCATGACCTCTAATACAGATTTAGACATCATCATAACCTACTGCTTTACTTATAAACACTAATCTAATGATGTGAGGAGAGTGTGTCCTCTGATACTGAGTTAATAAATTGGATTGTTTTTCCCATTGGGAAGACTGATCTCTGTGTACAGTCAGCTGGATTTAGATGTGATCTTGGCAGCCTCTTGGAAGGGTGACTTTAGGAACATTCAGCAATGTCAGAGGAAAAAATAAATTATGAACATAATTCTTATTTTATTATTATTTACATAACATGCCTTTTATATATCCTACATATTAATTAAACGAAAGTACTAATTATGTATGAACTTATTTAGGGTGAAGCATTTGATTTAGAATGGGAGAGAGAGAGTGTGAGTGAGTGAGAGAGAGACTAAAAAAAATTGAACTGATGTAAACCTGAACTTGTAAGGACACATTGTTCTCTTCACCATGTCTAGTACAACGCTTATATTTATTTTTCGCGGTTTACATCATGTTTCTTACACAATGGCTGCGCAGCTGCATCTGAAAGCCCTTTATGTACAAGACTGAGCCTTAATAGAATTCAATATAATCTGAGTGAATCATAGTCATGTGAAATTCCAAACTGCACATCTTTTTACTGTTCAAAGCTGCCCCCTAATAAGCTTTATCATGATAATATAACAATAATTACTTATAATCAATCCACCCTCATCTTATTTTTAATACTGCATTAAATCAATTGCAAAATTATTAACACACACAATTAACTTTTCTCCTTCATGCATTAAAATGGTGATAAGCTTGAAGATTCAACATGGAGCATGCGTGAATTCTACTTAATTAATGAGAACCAAACTATCTCTCTTCACCAGATCCACCAGTGTACATGTACTGATAACAGTTGATTAATTAACCAAAATGAGCCACTCTCATGTGAATTCGCCAACTTTCTTGAGACTCATATTTTTTATAATTTAATATAATATATTATATTATAATATAATGTAATATAATTTTTTTCATTATTTTAGATTTTATTAATACTTGGTATGATATTTCTAAAAGAGTAAACATTTCTTAAATGTAATTGTGATCAAACAAGAGCTATAATAAGTAGCTTACTACTGAATAAGAGAGAAAAATCTGAGGGCCAGTCACTATAAAAAACAAGGACCTGCATTTAAGCCGTCTTAATGGAGAGAATTATTGGTGTTGTTAATTACACAGGCTCCATTGTCTAAGCTTGGATTAGTCACTATAGAAACCCTTTACAGGACTATAGCCAAGCCCAATGAATGTTTAAAGCCATGCTTTAATAAAACTTGTTCTGAAAGATGAGATAGAACATGCATACTTACAACAATACATCTTCTTGGTGTTTTTTCCAAATGGAGAACATTACTTGAAATTCATTCTTAGGCAGTGTTTTGCTTAGTTTAATATTTAAATTTTGATTAGATCAATTCCATAGCAGTCAATAACGATTACCATACATTAGGAAAATCTGCTCCAACAGCAATGCAGTGAGCCTCACTGGCATTGAGTTGAACTTTATCTTGCCAAAAACAATGCTCTTGAAAGTGCTTTACACTAGACTCAGCATCAGCATTATTTAAGCTTAATGCGGCATCAGTTCCCTGCCCCCCAAGACTTTCTTGCCCCCCACTAAAAAGCCCTCCACTTATCCCTGAAAAAAACACCCACTTATGTATTTTCTGCTTGTCCAGTATAGATTTACTCATGCAGGGATCTCACTTGTTTTATGTGTTGTCAGACTATATGCTCATCACTAGTCACTGAGTGGCTGTTATATCAGTCTGCTAACTCAGATCAATGTAGACAAAGAAGTTAGTGTAGAGTTTGGGATCTCTAATGAATATTTAAACTTATAACTTTATATTTTAATATTTGTGTTTGTGTGAATTAAGCCTATATGTGTGCAAGTAGGGAAAGGGAATGAGTGACCATGCAAAACGAGAGGGTCATGTGACGTATAATGCTCCTGACATATGGGTCATTCACCCTGAATTATAATGAGAGTTCAAACAAAGCCCCATGCAATCAAAAACATACAGTTACCACTAACTCTAATTAAAAAATAGTACTTAAAACATTATTAACACCACTAGTTCAAACATGTCACACATTAACAAACTCTTACTTTCAGACATACATCTTCTGTGACCTGAACACCCTTAACCTCTGCCAGGCACGAGTGTGATTTTCAAGTTCAATCTTACACAAACAATACTGTCTCAGGGTGAGTCACAAGAAAAACAAAAAGGATGAAATGACTCAGACCTACCAGTCCTAAAACTACGTCAAAAACTTAAAAGAAAAAAAAACCTTCTGGAGAGAAGATCTGTCTGGATGTATAAATATCACTCAACTGTGGAGTGACTCTCAATAAAGTTGATTAAAGAAACACATAAATAAAATTGGCAATTAAATTTCTAGTTAAATTTTGATCAGTTTCTCTCACATCATATGGGCTCAGACCATGATCATTAACAAACTTGGAATAGTATATGGACCTCTTTTATGGTTTTATATTGTGCTTTTTGGGCATTTGTTAAGCTTCACAGCCCACAGTATGGTATCCATTCACTTTCACCATATAAAAACGAACCGTGTTAGCATCCTGTAAACAAATGATTTTTGTTTGAGAGAAGAAAATAATAATATATAAAAATAAACCTATAAAATGCAACCATGGACAAGTCAGTTGAACAACTGAATGCAATGACCAATCTGAAGTGATTAAAACCCTCATCCGTCCCTCAGGTCAAAATGACCCGAAACTGATTTTCAAAGATTTTTTAAAAATCGAGCGTTGATTGTTATGATCCGAGACTTCTTGACTTTTGTCACACTTGCACCGGGAACACACAATTTTTTTTTTGAGTGGATTCGAAGATGTTAAGTGGGTGTGAAAAAAAAGTAACAAAAGTGTCCCTCGTGGGTCAATTTGACCCGGACCCAAAAAAGCATACAATTTATGAAAAAACTGCTGATTTTTTTAATTGAATTTTGTCACACTTGATCACAGAGCACACACAAAAAAATCGAGTCGATTCGATGATTTTATGTGGGTGTAATAAAAAAAGTAACAAAAGTGTCCCTCGTGGGTCAATTTGACCCGGTCAGTAGGAATCAATGGAATTTCCGAAAAAAACAGCATTTTTATTTGGGGGGTGGGGGGGGTAGGTTTACCATACAAAATCTGACACAATCCAGGAAAGATGCATACCCAAATGAAGGGCTGAGACTGCAGAATGTCCCCAATGCAGAAAAAACACACATATCCATACACACAGGCACACACACACACACTCCCATAGACATACATTATAACATAAATAATGTTATGCTGGGAAATGAATATCATTTTGACTTTTTTTTTGACCAAACACAGTTAAATTTAAGTGATGAGGTGAAGACCAATGATTTGATATTGTTTTTATATTTTTAAATTTATCTTTTATATTTATTACATATGAAAATTTATGGATATGCATGTGTTTGGATTAAAATACAGTATAAATTTATATATATATATATATATATATATATATATATATATTTTGTTTTACAAAATATTGTTTTTAAAATGTTTTTATATATATCTGAAAGCCTTGAGATATATCTGAAAGCTAAAATGAAGCTTCAAGTTGGTGTAGTTTCAAGATTTCACTTTAGAGCGCAGTTGAGAATCTCCACAGGGTTCAGTATGCCCATCTAGTGGCTGAAACTATAAATGCAGTTCCCTATCTGTCGGTCACTACGAGTTATGTCGTGACA
>JAFVLL020003606.1:0-48308 GCA_021397915.2 Tor tambroides | reverse complement strand
GAATTCAAACTGAGTGGAATAAAATAAAATAAAAAATTAAGTTTAAAAATATCAGGATGTAATTTTAAACCATACCAGGACACAAAGGTACATTTTTATCACTAGGGGTACATAAATGTTCTTTTAGAGGTACAAACAAGAAGGTACAAAAATGTACCAACGTTCTGAGGTACATTGCTGTACCCTATTAGGGTACAGCTGGAGCGACAAAGCATTTATACCTTTTTAGGTACGTTCCTGTACCTTGATTTTTCTGTGTGTACTCTAGTATATAAAAAAGCAACATGGTATTACCATTTGATACTATCGCTGTACAGCTCCCTTGCCAGTTAATTTCACATCCAGCATTTTGTTTTAATACAGGCTGTGAGTCTGTGCGCAGGGGTAAGTGTGTCCGCACCGCTGGGTTCTGCAGCCCTCGACCTGGCCGATTTGCAACCGGGACGCCACCTCCTATGATTCACAGCACCAGAGAAGATCCCTTCTGGTCTCGTTTCTGTTGTGCTAATGCCATCATTCTCATGTGTGTCAACATCTTCCTCTATGCTTACTATACGTAACACACACCGCCACACACATCGTTTTTTGTATTTTTTGGTACAAATGCATCACCTAGACTTCTGATAGACTTTCTTGCAATTGCAAGTTTATACCTAACTATTACAAGCTTTTTTTCCTCAGAATTGCGCGTTTATATCTCGCAAACCTAACTTTATATATCACAATGCTTTTTTTCTCAGAACTGTGTGATAAGAAGTCACAATTACCTTTTTTTTATCCCATGGAGGAAACAAGCTTCCATAAATCCTTTTAAATTACAGGGCTACATAAAACATTTCATAGATTGTGTTTTAATGCTTTTTTTCTCAGAATTGTGTGATAAGAAGTCACAATTACCTTTTTTTTCCCATGGAGGAATCAAGCTTCCATAAATCCTTTTAAATTACAGGGCTACATAAAACATTTCATAGATTGTGTTTTAATAGTTGTTCAGTTAGATTTACATATAATGCATATATGCACTATGTCAAAGAACTGTATATTTGCCTTTGAGAATAGAGCAAAAAAAAATAAAATAAATGACCATGAGTTTTCTCACAGAGCATGCTTAAAAGGTAATACGTTATGCTTATAGTAAGAGCTTATAGTGTGTGTTTGATAAATATGTTCACATTAACTGGGAAAAAAAATAAATATGCTCATTACTAGATACTCCCAAAGATGTGGGTGTAAATTTAACTGCAGTTCCGTTTTAGGAATAAATGAACAGTGATTAAACTGTAATTTTCTCTACAGCACATCAGTGACTGTGTAATTTGTGTCTAAATAATTAGTTCAACAATAGCGTGAGAGTAGCCATAGTTTATTATTGTAGGAACAGCTTGTGAATGATTTTAAGAACAGAAAATTAGGGTGGGTTATATGAAATGTTAACTGTTAAATTTTGTGGGTGTTCATGTTTAACGTTTTTCTCTTAATTTATATTGTTTTATTGTTAATGTGCAAATGAAAATTGATACATTAAAATCACAAACCAATGTGTAAACCAAGTGTTTTGTGTTGGCAGATTTGAAAACATTTTGGGCTAGATGTAATAATCCTCCTTTACATTTGAAATACAAGTACAAGCGATACACTTAGTAAATAAAAGTTTATTTTTTCCCTTGAGTTGACAGTTCATAGAGACAATATGTGCTTGTAAAATACATCCTTACATCATCACGCAATATTACACCTGACATTGCTATATTTCTACAAAAGTTATAGATTTAAAGTGGCTGTCATAACACAACATAAATAGCAATGCTTGCTATCTAAACGTGTATAGGCAATTTATATGTTAATAGGTGTAAAGATGAGTCAGTGATTTGACTGTCTCATATTTTATTGCATTACGTGTCAGAACGGCAGCATTGCAGCAAAGCCTTGCTTGCTGATATACTGTATATTTTGTATATCATTGAACAGCAGGAGTAATTTCAAGGGAAAAATAACACATCGTACATGACAATGTAAATGAAATTACATTGCTTGTTATAAATGAACTAATCAGTAGAGAGTAATTATTTTAATTATGTCACTCAAAAAATAATATCAGCTTATTATTGCTTATTTTTTGGTCATGACGTAAACAGCACTAGATGTCCCAAATGTTTGCACATGGCATAGGCGGAGCCAACATTTGTTGTCTATTAAAACATCAGTCAGAGGTCTTCCTGAACAGACATATGAATGATAATAATGAAATAATCGCCTCTCACTCTAATAATAGGTACAGAAACTAATGAAAAAAAAACTAAATGAAAAATTCATGAAATTAATGAAAAAAAAACTAAATTCTAAATTTTTTAAACTAAATTATTTATGGTAATTATTTCAACATTACAGTAAAAAATAAAAATCAAATAGATGAAAAAAGAAAAGGTGTGTAATTTCTGTGGCATATAACAAGAATTACAAGAATAAATGTGACAGGCGTCCTGGACACTCACCCAATCTGCCATTGGATGATCAAAATGATAGCCCCACCCCAAACTCACATGACTGGTTGAGCAAATGTTTTGCTAGCACCACAAAGCCACAGTGTTTACAGAGAAATCAACATGCAAATACTTTTAAGTTGTCTCTGTATATTAATCTGGTACTGGAGAAAGTATTTTCACAGAAATAAATACATTTTTAAATCACAAAAATTGTCATTGTTAGTAATCCTTAAAAGTATGTTTATGGAATAAGCACAATAAAGAAAATAAATAAAACATTTGCCATGTATGTAGAACTTTATGTTGAATAAAAAATAAATATATAGTAGGTCTGGTTCACTTCTGGTTGAAAAAAAGACATGATAATGCATTTTTTGTGCTACCAATATAAAACATATCCAAAAAATATATATGCAAGGTTGATACTCCAATTCTAATGTCATACCTTTATTTGAAAGGATTTTAAAGTATTTGAAAGAAGAATAGACAGGAAGCTCAGATGATGGCTGATCAATGAGTAAATGATGACACTGAATAGTCAATTGTTATGTTCATTAAAGGTGTTACAAAACTGGTTTGTTGACAAGTTATAACTGATTTCTGATTTGCCTTCTGAAAGCGATCAACAAAGAAGATGATGCGCAAAGTTTGACCTTTGTACAGTGTACATTTTAGGACATCCTTAGACCTCAGTCATATGACAAAAAGGCATCATGCCTCAGACTAAAAGGCTTCAGCCATTGGACTAAACGTCATCGCGCCTCAGACTGAAAGGTTTCAGGTCTCAGCAAAAACAACGTCAGGTGTCAAGTCTCAGGTCTCATACAATTAGGCATCGGGCGAAATGGCCTCAGACAAAAAGGCATTGGGTGAAACAGCCTCAGACAAAAAGGCATCGGGTGAAACAGTATAAATTTGTATTTTTTGCGAATTTTGTTTGCATGTTAAAGAAAGTTTGCTAAACAACATAGCTTGTATGTTGGCAAACTATAGTTTAGTTAGGCTAAAGAGATCTTTGGGGCTATCAGACTGCATTGTAAGCACAGCGCTACTTTGTGTACAGATGTTGGCTTTGCTGTTCCGCGCCTACTGTTAAAAAGTGAATTTGCATTTTCATTCAGGCCGTTGCTGTTTTTCTTCTGCAGACCAATGTCAGTCGGGATGTTCTATTTGAGCATAACCAGTGAAACATTTAATTAAAACTGTAAGAAAATATACGTCAGGTACTGCTTAACTTCAGTCTCTCTCTCTCTCTCTCTCTCTATAAATTAGGGGTAGAGTGGGGGAAAACGCCCCCCCTACTGTTTTTCCCAAAATAACCACAAGATAAAATCAAGATAAATTTTTATTGTAACTATGGGCTACGTTGAGAAGAGTTATGTAGAAGTTTTCACCATGACGCGAAATGGTGATGTACCGGAAAGAAAATGGATTTCACAGTAAATGACCTAATTTTCAGCAGTAAGAAAAAATAGTGTTTTAAAGCTTGTTGTTTTGTACAACATCACAGTTATATATAATATGAGAACAGTAAGGCCTGTAGATAGAGAGTACATGTTATTTAATAAAAATATAATTATATTTTCAGAATGACACAATTTTTTTCTCAAACATAGTTGGTGGGGTAAAACGCCCCCAGGGGGCAATGGGATATTGCCATAGTTATTCTGTTCTGAACATCAAATACTTTGTTTTTCCATCAAATGTATTCTAACTATTTGGTTGAATAAAAATATTTGGATTTTATATTTAAAAATGACCTCAAGTTAACATCAACTAACAAAATGTTTCAAATAGGCTATTATAATTTTGTAATTCATAATTATTGATTATATTCTTTTTAATTTTAAGCTAAAACTGCCTGTACTCTGATTTTGTTGTAAATGTTTAAAGCAAATTGCTTTGTCAGACTGGGGGGCATTTTACCCCACTCATGGGGGCGTTTTGCCCCATGGGGCGGGGGGTGGGGGGGGGGGGGGGGGAGACCCCCCCTTGGTACAAATGTATTTTTTGTTAAAAATCTAATAACATGAAAACTCTGGACATTTTTCATACTTTGTTTATAATTTATGTCACTGTCACTAAAACTATGCTAAAACTTTTCTGAACACATTTAACTTTTGTTTTACAGAAAAAAAAATTAAGCAGTCCTTAAAGGGGGGCGTTTTCCCCCACTCTACCCTATATAGCACACACACAAAATCATTTGGGGCAGGGGGCGAGAGATTAAAAAAAGACAAAGGATGACGTTGATGGGATAAAATCCAACAGAATATAAATGTTATAAAAACACATAGCCTTAATGAACTTTATAGTAGAAAAGAAGTTGTAATTCTAATCGAATGTGATATTGTTACAGTTTCTTTATGTTGAATACTGTAAAGCAGCTGCTTTAAAGTTTTCTATTGTATAATTGTTATATAAATATGCCTAAACGTGACTAAACATTTATTTTGTTATTGAGAGAAAAGCGCGCAGCACATAATTCATCTAAACCCTGCTCTCCGTAGCGAGGACGGCGCTGGGATGTTCACTAACTGGTCATGTATTTTGAACTTCTTATTACCCCTAAGCGAAGAACAAAAAAGAAATTATAGCCGTGAATATTATCGGTGTTTTGAATCCGTTTCGCCTGATGCCTTTTTGTCTGAGGCCGTTTCGCCCGATGCCTAACTGTACGAGACCTGACACCTGACGTTGTTTTTGCTGAGACCTAAAGCCTTTCAGTCTGAGTCCAATGGCTGAAGCCTTTAGATGCCTTTTTGTCATATGACTGAGGTCTAAGGATGTCCTAAAATATACACCGGAGTACCTTTGACATACAAGGTTAAATTCAAACCTTAAAAACCTTAATCACCTGATACACCAAACACTGATGAATAAGGCTTAGTTTACCTTCAGATTTATGAAGAATATGTGTGACTGATGAATATGTCTGGGGCTCTCATCCAATGAGATTAACTGCACAGGATGGTGACACGCATAGCTGAAATTCAGTGATAAATCGGCTGCACATACTCTGGTGGAAACACGCCCACTCTTCCACGGCACCGCCCCCTCCAGCACTGAGCATCCGAACAGTCGAGCAGGTCGATGACATCACCGCGCAAGAAACGTAGATGAGTCGCATGATTCGATGTGAAGTCAAAGAGGGCATGGGCATGACGTGGCCTCTGAAACAGAAACACACACACAAATCACGGACATGACAAGACTGTGCACTGGATCAGCAGTCAAACAAAACATAGCCCTACCTATGAAAGCCTGTTGCCACCTCAGAGTGCCAATACAACGTGTTAGAAAGTCACATTGTTAGATAAGTCACATCAAATGAGATTTAAAGACAACTACGAGAAATAAAGTCGCAATTACAATAAATAAAATCTAAATTCAGGAGAAATAAAGTTGCAATAGTGCAATAATTATGAGAAAAAAGTCTCACAGTTAGGTTATGAGAAATAAAATATATATTTTTTTAAATCTTAGAACTCTGACCATTAACTACCTCTAAACTCAGCAATGACATATTGATAAAGGAGGGGTCACATTTGTTTCAAAGAGATCATAACAAATATCAGCAACAGGATATGATGTCAAGCTTATAAGCCATGTAGGTTTGCATTTTGCATTGAGCCAAGAAATCAAAGTTTGACTGTATAACCTTTATTGGTCAGACATCCTTTCGCTTTGCAAATTTGCAGATCAGAGTTCACCAGAGTTAAACTTTGGCACCTCAGTAAAAAAACATCATGTGCTCATGTACATGTGACAACTCTTACAGCTAATGATCCCTCAGGCTCTTTCAGGAAGACGGTTCTCTCTTTGGCAATGCTGTTGATTTTGTAGAAGTCCACCAGCTGATTGAGGGAGCTGAAGACTTCATCCCAGATGAAGAACTGCCCTAATCCATCTTTCAAAACCTTAAAATGCTGCACATGGTCCCCGTAACTAGAGAAAGAGAGAGAGGGAGAGAGAGAGAGAATTCCAAAATGATCACAACAGCAGCAAGATATGTATCAGCCTGTCACAAACTAAAACTATCAGCCAGTGGACAAAACTGAAGCAAGATCATTTCTTATATGTTGTACAAAGGTTTTTTTTTATTATTATTATTATTTATTTATTTATTTATTTTTAACAATGTCTTAAATATTTTTCTTGTTTGTGGAAAAAAAGAAGAAAGTATACATGTACATATTTACTTAATTATTTTACAGATCTATTCTTGTTATGTATTATATAATTGTTTGTTCCTTATTCATGTAATAGACAATGCTTTGGCAATACTGTGCAAGTCATGCCAATAAAGCTCATTTGAATTTGAATTTGAATTTGAGAGAGAGAGAGAGAGAGAGAGAGAGAGAGAGAGAGAGAGAGAGAGAGAGATGCTTAATATGTTTGTGAAAACCATGATACTTTTTTTCAGGAATCTTTGATGAATAGAAAATTCAAAAGAACACAATAAATTATATATTGACCCCAAACCTTTTAATGGTAGTTTGTCACATTATGTCACATTTGTCACAAAATTACTTCTTATATCATATCTGTATATATTTCTGTATATTAATCCAAATGTCCTGACTAAAATCTGAAATTCTAAATCTAACATAAACCAGGAAATATAAAGAACGTTTTAGGTAATATTTTCAAATTAATTGGTTATATTTAATTCATTTTAATAAATAAAACAAACAACATACAAAATAAATAATGAATAAATAAAATCTAAAAAAGAAATGAACTATATATAGTTTAGTCAATGTACCTATCTGTCTATATTATAAAAAGTTATTTTTCTAATCATTTTCATTTGTTTATTTGAAAAAAATAAATAAATAGTGTTGCATTTTACAACCCATGTACAGTAAAACCAAAAATTATTCAGACACCAGATAATTTTTTATATTTTTTTACTAGTGGTTGCAGGACACTATAGTTAATTTTTCTAAGCGAGGATAGCAAAATAAAGTAAGCTGTGACATATTATACCCAAAAATTCTTCATAAAGTGGAATACCAGCAAAATTGATAAACATTTGGGACCAAAAATTTGATTTGACGCTTTGACCTGACCATGTTTTGTTACATTTTTTATTACCATTTTCTAAACTATAGCGAATAAGTGTCTGAATAAATTTTGGTTTGACTGTAAATTCCAAAATTACTTTGGAAAAAATATAAATGTAAGATATAGTTTTTTAAATTACTGATTAACCTTATTTTGACGAAGGTCCAATATATATCATCCTACAGAAAAATACATTTGAAAACATGCTATTAATTGTTTCTGGGTTACTGAGAAATGTGCAGGCACTGACGCACACCCTGCGCCTGCGGCAGGTGTCTTTAATCACCCGGTGGCTCCACCCTGCCACACCTGCTCTTAACCTGTGTGGGTTTTGCTCACACACACACACACACATGTTCATCAGTCCACGCAATCCTGCATAGATCACTCAGCTTGTTCAGACAGAAACGCTGACAGAATGAGGAACTGCCTCAGGGATGTGGATTTGTGTGTGTGTGAGCTATACTGAAGATCATCAAAACAACAGGGCATGTTTAGGGAGAGCAAGACTGAGTCAGTATAATCACAGTCATTAGATATGACTTATACCAGAGCCATATTAATAATTCTCAGACTCTAACTCAAACTGTCTCAAATTAATTCTCTTATTTTTGTGTAGCATTGTGGTTTCTGTATTTACATTAAGCTTTTAATCTTATATAATGACTCTTTTTGTCATTTTCTATAGGTTCAAAGAGCCTAAATATTTTGCTGTTGAAAGGTTCGGGATTAGTACTTTTTTAAAATAACATTTATATAATTTACTACTGTGAGGTCAAAGCGATGTCAAATGATTCTTTAGAAATCATTTTAATTTGCTGATTGAGAAACATTGCTTGGTTTTATCAATGTTGAAAACTGTTGTTTAATATTTTGTGGAAACCATGGTACAGTTTGTTTTTGTTTTTTTTCCCGGAATTTTTGATGAATAGAAGGTTAAAAGAACAGCATTTATTTGAAATAGAATCATAAATGTCTTTACTGCCACTTTTGGTCAATTCTTTTTTGCTGAATAAAATTATTAATTTCTTTAAAATAAATAAAGAAAGAAAGAAAGAAAGAACTACTGACCCCAAACTTTTGAATGGTAGAGTATGTTACATACAAAAATACATCTTATATCATATCTGTACTGTATATATTTCTCTATTAGTCCAAAAGTCTAAGTTCTGTTTAAAAATCCTTAATTAAAAATCTAATTTAGACCTGGAAATATAGGAATGTTTTCAATAACATTTTCAAATGATTTTTTTTTATTATTATTTAATTCATTTAAATAAAATGATTAATATACAAAATAATGAATAAATAAAATCTAAAATGGAAATGAACTCTTCAAACGAAGACATTTGAACCCCGATGTGTGTATATGTGACCCTGGACCACAAAACCAGTCTTAAGTCGCTGGGGTATCTTTTTAGCAATAGCCAAAAATACATTGAATGGGTCAAAATTATTGATTTTTCTTTTATGTCAAAATTAATTAGTATATTAAGTAAAGTTCATGTTCCATGAAGATTTTTTGTAAGTTTCCTACTGTAAATATATCAAAACAATTTCTGATTAGTAATATGGATTGCTAAGAACTTAATTTGGACAACTTTAAAGGAAATTTTCTCAGTATTTTGATTTTTTTTGCACCCTCAGATTCCAGATATTCAAATAGTTGTATCTTGGCCAAATATTATCCTATCCTAACAAACCATACAAAGATTATTTATTCGGCTTTCAGATGATGTATAAATCTCAATTTTGAAAAATTGACACTTATGACTGGTTTTGTGGTCCATGTTCACATATGTGTGTTCTGACCTGTATTCATTAAAATATATAAAAGAATAAGTGATCACACTAAATTGTATTGTATTTTAAATAATTAAAAACATCTTGCTAACAAATGGGTAGTGAATCATTAAATAAAAAGTCTTTTAATGTTATCTAATGATTCTCGTTCTAAATTAACCTAACAAGATTTTTTTAGTATATAAACTGTTGCCTTTGACCCATGTATGACCCAGGTTTTTCTGAATCATGACTAGTCAATACAACATTGCAGCTGTGCTAAATTACACAATAATTTAACAACTATGACACAAAACACCTGTTCACCAGTTACCAAGCACATCCTCAAAGGGTCTGTACACATGAAATATAAACATTTCCTTAATGTTTTACAACATTTCTATTTGAATGAACATTTGCTAATGATCTTTTGAGCATTAACATTAGTTAGCAGTTTTTATACCAGGGGTCCCTGGGTCTATAAAGGCTGATTTACAAGCACATATAGCTGATTATTATCGTATCTTTCTCTCTTTCCCTCTCCTTTGTTTCTTGCTTTCTCTCTCCCGCTCTACCACACACATGTAAACACACACAGAAACATCTGTGCTGGCCTCAGGTACTCAAGCTTGTTAGGAAGCACTGTGCTAATAATACATGGCAGAATTGGATTCATTGTGCTGCGATTGTGTTGCAACTGTCCCTCGATTTCTCTTTCTATCTCTTTCTCTCTGTCTCAGTAGGATTTGACGTTTTAGGTCAGGTCTTCAGAGGTGTACGGCAAAGTGATCTAAAAATAATCTATCATGTCCACCCTCCCAACGCATGCCAACATTTTCAATAGAATTCTACATTCAGCTGTAAATAAAAGAAGAAAAGAAAAGGTGTTGATGTTAAGGCACGCATTACTATTATTATTCTTTGTAACTATGGTTAGAGGAATTGTTCAAGTATTATGCTCTAGCGCTTCATCATTTGTGCCGTAGAAATGAATGATACCTGAAGTCATACAGCCTATTATTTTTAAGCAATTGGCTTGGCATCTAGTGAAGTAGAAATCTGACTTAAAAGAATAGTTCACCCAAATAAGAAAAATTTGTCATTGTTTACTCACCCTCAAGTTGTTCCAAACCTGTATGAGTTTCTTTCTTCTGTTGAGCACAAAAGAAGATATATGTGTAGCCAAATATGTGCTGGTAGCTATTGACTTCCATAGTATTTTTTTCCATACTATGGAAGTCAATGGTATGAAAGCCCTTTTCCGCCACTGAATAAAAAAATAAAAAAGGTAATTGCGACCTTTTATCTCACAATTCTGACTTTTTTTCCTCAGAATTGTGAGATATAAACTCGCAATTGTGAGAAATGTCAGAATTGTGAGATATAAACTGGCAATTCTAACGTTTTACTCAGAATTGTGTGATATAAAGTCACAATTGCGAGTTATAAAGTCAGAATTGCGAGATATAAACTTGCAATTCTGAGAAATGTGTGATATAAAGTCGCAATTGTGAGTTATGTCAGAATTGTAACTTTTTAATTCTGAGAACATATCAGTTTTTTTTTCTCCTCAGAACTGGACTTTATAACTCACAATTGCAAGTTTATATCTCACAATTTTGAGAAAAAGTCAGAATTGCGAGTTTAAATCTCACAATTCTTAAAAAAGTTAGAACTGAGAGATGTAAACTCACAATTACAAGAAAAAAAGTCAGTACTTTGAGATAAAAAGTCACAATTACCTTTTATTTTTTATTCAGTGGAGGAAACGGGCTTCCGTAGTATGGCTACCATCAACTGTTTGGTTACCAACATTCTTCAGAATATCTTCTTTTGTGCTAAACAGAGGAAAGAAACACATTCAGGTTTAAAATTAATGATTAAATGATGACAGAATTTTCATTTTTGGGCGAACAAACCCTTTAAAATCCACAATAACAAAAACTTCATAGGCTTTTTTGACTTGGGCAGTAACCATCTAGCAACTTCACAGAACATCCAAGCAATTGCCTATCTATTACATACAGAGGTTTTCTAGAAAGTGTTACGAAATGTACTTTTTGACTGGAATATCTAAAAGGTTTCAGTTTCCACCTAGAGAACTCTGAACTGTTTAAATAGGTTCTGGAGAGCTGGGAGCAAAAGATTACATCACAGCAACATGCTACCATGTACTCCACTCTAATTAGAGTGTGTTAATGAAGAACCAGATAGGGTAACAAGGACACACATTAACACACACGCATATGCGAGTACACCCACGTCCATTGTCGACGTTTGCAGCAAATGCAGGGACTAATAATAACAAGCTTTAATAGGGAACACAGTATATGAAGTATACGTGCTTGTGGTGTGTTGTTCTGTATAGTCCAGCGAAGGCAGGTTTCATTTGTAAGGGTGCATCTGACCTGACAGACACGGAGAACTCTCCCGGTGTGCTCTCGCTCTCTCTAATGAGAAACGCTCCACACTCCAGCGGTCTCAGACGGTTTTCTGCAGCCTGCCGTGAAATTCCGCCCACAAACCACCTGCAAAATACAAGCTCAGCTGTCAGTTCGACATCAAATTGTATATTTATGAATTGAAAGGGGATTACAGTACACTTTAAAAATGATTCTTTAATCAAGTAAATAATAACCAAAAAAGATTTACGCTGAAAAAAAAATGGCGTAGGATTGTAACAATTTTCACTCAGAAATTAAAAAAAAATAATAATTATAAAGTAACAAAGTAAATGTGAAATTCTGAAGTCTGAAATAGTATTTTCTCATCAAAAAATGATCTACAATTATCTTTATTTACTGCTTTGAAAATTAATTTTTTTAAAGTGTAGTATGCATCTAGATGCAGAATTTCTATGTTTTAAGTCAAACCAGCAAGTACAAAATCTTAACGCTTTGTTGTTGTTCAAATAGGCCTACACTGAAAAATTGATTTGTGGTTTAGTCCCAGTCTGTCTGTTCCCATTATGTACCAGGGCATGAATAATTAACATGGTTGCATTGTTTGACCATTTGCCAGTTATATTTACTTTGTTGTTGCTTATTTTGTTGTCATATTTATTATCTTGTGATGTCAAGATAAGTTTATTCCTCTGTTAAAAAGACCAGTTTGTTGTTGTTGTGTCTGTTTTATGTGTTGAGGTTTACAATATGTGACATTTTAAAGTATTTTGAGAGTGTTTTTTTTCTTTTGTCTCAAACGCTTTCCATGTAAATTAAAAAAAGCACATAATATTGAATAATTTAAAATCACAAAAATAAAGGGAATAATCTGCTCTTATGATTTGAATTCATCTAAATAGGCCACTATTAAATTTACTTTTATGCATTTGCCATATAATCTTTTACATTGCATTTAAGGTGTATATTTGATCAGTTCATACATTCCCTGGGAATTAAACCTATATATGAGCTTGGTATTGCTTGTACTATGATCTATTGTTTTATCTACAGAAATGCCATATTAGTATTACAATAGTGTCAAATTTTGCAACTTCAACTATGAAGTTCAAATGAATATATTTGCTCAAAAAGCCACGCAAACTGTTTTAACCTTCTATTTAAATTATAAAAACATACTTTTTTAAAATACATTTTTGGGTCAGTGAGTTCAGAGGGATTGATTCCTCTTAAATATTAAACAATCTGTTCACAAAATTCCTTACAGAATTAAAATTTAAGTGCGTGCAGTATGTGCATTGGTTTTTTTCTCCCCTTTTGTATCACTGGATGTTTTCAGATATTTAGAAATGCAAGTGCCTGCATGATATAGAGTGAAAGGACATGTTTAATTGCGTGAAAACATTCTGTAATTGTATGCTTAATAAGTAGCTTCAACTGCATTTATCATAAGCCGACGATTGATCTCATTCAGTCCTCTCTTTTTTATCACGATCGTGATTTTTAACTGACTCATTCTTTTATTTCGGAATGACTGGTAGGTTCTCAGTCATAAACTGTTATGGTCAGGTCAAGCTACAGCATGTTTGATGGGGTTTGGTCTCAATCTTCCATGTTATGGTAAAACTGCAGGGTAAGGATGTCAGATATCCTTCCCAAGCAGTCCTAGTCACACCATCGGGAAGTCCACACCTACAGCAGTGGGTGTCATATGACATCACAGTGAGGTGAAATGCTGGGAAATCCCTACATTTGTATTTCAGAAGCAGCTTCTTCTTCAAAAATCTTTTTTGTTTTTTCTAGTCTGGATGACACAGATTAATTCTTCAACACATATAATCCTAAACCCAACCCTAGACTTGCTCCATCTGAGCATCCAAGAGCACCTTCCCAACCCGTGCAATTGCCATCTTGGCCAACACAATTAGAACCATGGAGAAAACAACACCTATCAAATACTTTGTGGACCACAGACTACTAGAGATATCAGCACTACAAATAAAGTAAAAGTGAAAAAAATAACATGAATAGATGTTGGAAATGTCCTAGATTCCATCTGAGACAGTGTCTCTGCATAAAACATCACAATAACAGATTCTGAAAATATGACTAAGCTGTCTCCACTTGAAGTGTTTTATTATCATATGGCTAGAACAATACCATTTCCTTTTAAAGACTGCAAAAGTTTCTCAAAACATTAAGACACCCAAGGTGAATAGGGGGTGGGTAGGGGGGAATCCCAGTTTACCGATTTCATTATGAATTGCAAAAATTTATTTATTTTTTACAAAAAATGTTCATTACAAATCTTCTGAAATGTGCAACTGAGGCATTATCTAATTAAATATGCACTAATTTGCACACATTTCCAGAACAGAAGTCTGAAAGCCATGTTCAAAATTCTTGTTTAATTGTGTTGACATATTAGATTTAAAGTTTTTTTACAGAAGTCTCATTTTATCACACCATAAATCAGAAAATACTGTAAAAACAGCTTGAAAACATGTTTATAGGAATGAAATGTTGTATAAAATTAGACTAATGATATATAAATACCATATAACCTTATTTTGAGAAAATGGCCTGTAATAGATAAAGTGCAATAAAACTTAAAAGTGCATTTTAATAACACGTTATGAAAAGTCAAACTTGACTCAAAGACAAAACTGACCAGTGCATGAAAAAACAATGTTTTTGCCTGCAGTGTCTTGCCTTGTCATTCACAGATAAAACCACATGCTACGTGACTTCTGTCATGTGATACTTACGTGTGAGGTCTTACATTGATATAGTTCTTCGGTACATAGCCCCGCCTACCAAACAGCTCAGCGGTGTACCAGTTCGGATCATCATCCATGTTTGTCACCTAAAATAAACATAAGATCAGTATTCAGATATCCACTATCAGCTTAGGCTGGATATATTTCCTCCTTATTTAAGAATAGACAAAATGAATCGCTGGGGTTTTGTGAGATAAAGAAAATCTAATAATTAATTAGATCATAAAAATGTCAAATTTAATTCATATTTTGAAATATTTTATTTTTAAACTATTTTATTTTGATTGATTTTTTTTAATATTTTGAAATTATTTACTTATTAAATAAAACACTTGTTCGCTTTTGTTTGCTATTGAAATACCATCAAATACTTCAAGTATTTTCCATCAAAGGTGTTCAGACAAAAAGGCTATTTTAAATGCATATACCAAAGTAGGGTAATTAGGTTTTCCGCATATGCTTTTCAGAAATTGCTTTTGAACTATACTTTGAATTTAATTTACCGAAAAGTTAAAATCTGTAACTTTACCATTTGCTTAGGTAGTGTGAATTTAAAAGATTTTTCAAGCATCCATAAACATATTCTGTATGCAGTTCACCAGATAACATAATTTGGTAATCAAAACAAAAAAGCAGTTTGCAAACAAATTTAAATTACACATAAACAAATAACTGACTGTTAGTGTAGTGTTTTATTGCCTTCACTGTATACTTTTTTTTTTGTATACAGTTTTCCTAATAGATATCTAATTTATAAAGTAGCCTATAAAGATATCTTCACACATAAATTACCTTGTACTGTACCATCCCACAAGCTGCACAGCTACATATATCACCACCTATTCACACAGATATCCATTCTGAAATACATGCTAAGACTGAGTGCACACACTCCCACCAAACTGACTCACTGATCTAAAATTTTCTGCAAACGTGCAGCATGCAGATTAGCATCCTTATAGTTTCATCCAAGTGTGCCACATATCCACAGTAAACTACTGCACGCACACACAGACACACACACACACACACACACACACACACACACACACACACACACACACACACACACAGACTCACCTTCAAGATGTCACCCTTCTGGAAACTGAGCTCATCACATTCAGTCGCTCTGAAACTGTAAAGTGCCTCAGCCTCCATTGAAGAAACAACATAAAAACAAAAGAACAGACAGGCAGTGAAGTGGAGATGAGACAGGGATGAAAAGAAGAAAGAGTTCAGAGAGAAATGGATGGGAAAGGACAAGTGCAAACTGTAATAAATGAAATGGTAAAGAAGATGATTAAAAAGGATGGAGTATGGAGATGTAAAAGAGGGTGAATGAGACGAATAATTTGTAGAAGAATGATGAGTAGCCTTCAGCGCAGAATAACTGGAGCAGCTAAAACACTGAGTGGAAAACTGAGGAAGCACAATGATGATAGAGAATCTGAGAGAAAATGTGTGTCTGCCGTAGTACAGCTGTGCACGATGGGAATGGAGGAGGATGGAAAGAGAGAAAGAGAGAGAGAGTGAGAGAAAGAGAAGTGAGAAATAGAGAATTAAAGTGGGAAGGAAGCTAGTGACCAGACCAGAAAATCACATGCTTTACATTCAATTTCTCAAATGCCTCAGATATAATGATACATAATGTAAACTACAAAAAAAAAGTGCCCACACTTGAGTGAATTTCCATTGAAGGCTTTTGATTATATATATATATATATATATATATATATATATACTAAAACATACTTTACTCAAATATTCTACAGAGTACATTTAGAATCTATTATTTTATTTTATGAAGTATTTTTATGTGCAAATTTAAATCATAAATCTTGTTGGAGGGGGCATATGTTTGATATCCTGTGGCAGTTTTCTGTTTGAACCAACAACATGACCCTTATTAAGAGCATTTGCTGCAGCTGTGCATGTGTTTGACTGTTATGCATGTTGGTCACGTCCTCTCTGATTCAGATGACACGACATTTAATAAGCACACATGGTCACACAATATCTCATTTCTCCCTAGCTGCCTTTTTACTTAGTGCAGCTTGATTAACTCATTTTGAGTCAAGCATTTCAGAGTTGTATAGCTTAAACATGAGACCAAACTGAATATTTAATTCTCTGATTTGTGCATGTTTACATGGAGATGATTTCAGTGTTCTGTATCTGACAGCTGACAGTTAGCAGCTCCAAGAACATGTGCTGGTGGCAGCATCCCCCCAGCCCCCTACCACACACAACACACACAAACATGTAAGAAACTGTCATAGTGCCTTTCAGTGCTCACAATGAGAACTTTTATGGATGATAGCTACGAGCCGGTGAGTACAGAAACAACGTTTTCCAAAAAAATAAAATAAAATAAAAAAAAAATAAAGTTACTGAAGCCGTACCTCAAGTCAGTGCATAGAATACTGATGTTATTATGCATTCCAAAAGTGCAAAGAACATTTAACCCTCATGAATATTTAATATAGTAACACTAAAAATGCATTTGGTATGGTGGTAACACTGAGGATTCATATAGGCAGGAAGATAAAAGGTCATATAAACCTAGCAGTTTTAATAGCAAGTAGGCTACCATACTGTAATTTGAACAATTTCTAAAGTAATGGTAGACCTGTCAGAAATTTTTATTTATTACACCTGCTTGGCATTATATTTTCAATGCAAGTGATAATTCTTTAGTTCCTGCATTTTTTTTTTTTTTTTTTTTTTTTTTTAAGAATCGGTTGAGTGAATCATTCAATGACCCGTGTTGGCGAAAGTTACTTTTAAATGTAATGCATTACAATATTGCATTACTCCCTAAAAAAAGTATCTAATTGCATTACTTGGTTAATTTTTATGGAAAGTAATGCGTCACATTTTGTGTTACTTTGCGTTGCTTTTCTCATCTGGCCTGAGCTTGCTTGTTTGTTTGAATATTAAAATATACTGAAAATTATAATCTATTTTTGGCAAATGTAAAAGCCCTTTCACACCAAAAGTGAAATGAATAAGCCTCAGGCTGAAGGAAATGTAAATTCAAAAAGCTTAAACAAACCTTTCAGCTGTGCTGCCATTCTGGATTGCATGAAGAATAGGACACAAGAGAAGAAACTTCAACACTTTCTTCTCAATCACAAAAAATAAATAAATAAACAAATGTTATGTTTATCTAAAGCAGGGGTGTCCAAACTCGGTCCTGGACGGCCACTGTCCTGCAGAGTTTAGTTCCAACCCTAATCAAATACACCTGAACCAGCGAATCAAGGTCTTATTAGGCATACTAGAAACATCCAGGCAGGTGTGTTGAGGCAAGTTGGAGCTAAACTCTGCAGGACACCAGCCCTCCAGGACCGAGTTTGGACACCTCTGATCTAAAGTCATTTTTGATTATTAGTATGGTTGAATTGGATCATTGAAGATCAGCAGCAAAGAAACTGGTTAATAAAATGGGATTAAATACGTAAAGGATTTTTGCTTCAACATATTTCATTATTGCAGGTTTGTGTAATATTCTGAGTTTTCTTTTCACAGTTTTTATTCATTTTAAAGAAAAATGAATCTGTTTTTGTGCAAATGAGATCAGTAAATGAATGTTCACATTTAGCCTAGAACTACAATAACCTTCGGGTTTACACAACGCACACAATGCCTCTGCACTTACTCCTGATTTCTCCCAAAATGAGGACAGTCAATAAATGGTAAAACAAAGTAATTGGCATTACTTATTTGAAAGAGTAACTCAGATATTTCCTTGTAAATTAAAAAGTAATGCATTACATTACTAGTTACTTGGAAAAGGTAATCTAATTGTAATCTAAATGTAACCCGCATTACATGTAATGTGTTACCCCCAACACTGTCAATGACTGACTTATAACAATGCTTGCTTGTGAATCAGTTTTGAACGAATCAGTTGACTGAATGATTCACTCATATAGACAGTCACTTGTTGCCACCTACTGATGTAACGATGTAATCCGCAGAAAGTTTCACAGGAAAATCCCCACCACTAAAACACCGACTGAAAGCCTGTCTAGAAAGCTCAAACAAAAACTCTTGTACTGTTTTAAAATCTAACATAAGTACAGAAAACATACCTTTGAATTATGTCCCTCAAAGGGTCTTGCTGACATAGAGTGTCACAGCAGGGATCTATGTATTTCAGCTCACTGAAGATGATTTGTATGCATTTCAGTCTTTGTAACATATCTCTCTTATTAGAGACAACTTGGCTTGTCCTCGGTTGAAGCTCTATCTCAGCTGCACACTCAGCTATTGTCTGTCCTACAACAACACAGAGAGAGCTGTATAATAGATGGCCACTGGAAGGCAAGTGGGCTTGCATGCTATTCGTAATGCATGTCTGTGTTTAAAAATAAAGGCTCCAAAAGAAATTTTACAACCTGATACCATTGCAGAAGATCTTTTGTTAGAAGGTGACCTTTTGGTATGATGTTGTTCAGGTAGCATGGAGCAGATGTTTTCTGCATCACTCTGTATGTTGGTCCAGTCTTCACTGGTCAGGGGTTTTACTGACAACCCTGTGTGCAACAAGTCTGATCACCTGCCATGTGATTGAACCAAACAGGTAACACATTTACATCAATGCATATATTATAAACATGTGCATTATACATTTTTTCCACTTAAAAGCTTGGAGGGTGACAATTACACCTGCAAAAAAACCAAAACCACTGTGTTATCAGCGAAAAAAAAAATGCTTCATGCATCTTAAACACTGAATCATCTGTCATTAACATAAAGTGTGTAATGTTACATAAGTTATCTTCTTCTTGTATGGTTGTTGTAGTGACAGCACAGCTTTGATTGGCGGATGCACAGTGTTGCTTCTTCTTCTGGCTGGGCTGATTGCCATGGCAGTCCTCCAGTGACTGAAGAGAGAGGAGATGCCCCGCAGAGTGGAGACTTTACTGAACACTTTACAGGGTTAGTCACCCTACTGAGCACACATCCTCACTGCATCATTCGTTTGAATCATCCGCTATTCTAGTTTGACCTTGTGCAAGACTAAGCATGCTCATCTAATTCCCTGCCAGAAAAACATTTTATTGCAGAGAGTTTTTGATGGTTTGAAGGCTTAATTGTGTATGTATCTTAGTTACATTTCATTAAAAAAAAAAGAAAAATGAAAAAAAGAAAACATTTATTCACCTTCATGTTTGCTCCAACCTGCAAATGTCTCAGAACTAACACCATTTGCTCTCATTTATTCTCATTTAAATCAGACAGAATGTGTATGTGAAGTTTCAGCTCAAAATACCCCACAGATCATTTATTATATCATTTTGCCATATCAAATGCCATATCAAAACACGCTGTTTTCGTGCATGTACCTTTAAATGCAAACGAGCTGCTGCTCCCCTCCCCCTTTTCCAGAATAGGGCTGTACCTCAGATCTCTGCCAAAAAAGATCTGTTTGTTTTTTTATTATCATGTCTATCATGCTGAATACATGCATTTTAAACTTCTGATATGCTGTTTTCTGAGTGCACACATCTGAAGCACACGCACAGAAAGCGGCTGTCACACAGCATGTGAGTACTAAAATAAGTTCTCTTTCATGTCTTCCTGCGCTTAAACTATCAAATACACACAAGTTTATGTTAAAACAAACATAAGTTACAAAAACACAGTTGGTTAAATCTGTGAAGTTAAACAGATGGGAAAGAAATCGCATGTTTATATTAGATCTGTGTGTTAAGTGACCGCAGCGTAATATACAGTGCCCGAACCGCTGTCTACGCTGTTAATATGACCCAAACAATAAAATAAAAACAGAAAATCACTCACTGCTCTGGACTGAATAACGTCTATCTATAGCTTTAATAAGAAGACATTTATTACTTGAATGCTGCTTTTAAACGCTCTACCATTAAGATAAACTTGGCGAAATGTGTGCGGCTCACTCAGGGCGGGGTCTCTGCTAATAAGGTAGTGTCCGTCAACTGATATAGGTGGGGCTTGTAAAATGTGACATCATATTTTACAGATTCTGCGAATGACTTGTTCTGAGACACTGCTTATAATGACATACACTGCCAACACACATTTATGTTTAAACAACATGTAAACATGAATTTTGCATAATAGGTGCCCTTTAAGTTAAAGAGATCTGGAAAATTAAAGGTGTGTTTGAACATGGTTGGCCTAAACTCTGCAGGAATCTAGATCTTTAAGTTCAGGATTTCACTTTCACTTCATGATTTATACAAAATATATAAAGATATAAGTGTCAAAACGGTTAGTAAAATAGCAAAGCTGTTTGTAAAATTTCTCAAGTAGTGGTTAGTGTGGCCAGTTTATTTTTTTTATATATATTTTCGTTTTTGCGTTTGACAAATACCACAGTGTTGTCTCGTATGTGACAATATTTCATTTGTGTATCCAGTATTTTCTGTCAGCTGTTTAGAACCATAGCTAACTATCCATGCTCGATTCATGAAGTAATCATTCTTTTGAGTCTGTTCCTTTCAATTATTCAAATGGCGTTAGCAAGATTTGTGGCCGCATTCTAGCATACTGCTCTTAATAACTTTAAAATATCTTTTTATGGTAGAAATTGTAGCCTATGCTAGTATGCAGTTCCACATTCAGAAGTTCTCAAACATTCCAACATACATATTACTCAAGCTGTTTTCTGTGAATGTGCGAGACTTCTGCTTCATTAGCCGCGTTAGGGAAATAACGAGAAGAATAAGTGCAATAAATGGTCAAATTGTTTGTATTACAACCCAGTGTGTTTATAATACATTAAAATAATATGGTAAGAAACACCAGTTTTCAATATCAAGCAGAAAAACGAGCTGTTTTGTACGGCTAAAAATAGCTGGAAGCAGATGACACCAGAAATCAGACACATTACATTTACAAAAAATGGCATGCCCGCTCTTACGGGAAAAATAAGGTGGATACTTGGCACAGAGAGAACAGGAAGAATGCGGAATGAAATAGACATTTAATGACTTCAGTTAAATTCAAACATGCGAATACATTCATTGGCTAACAACAAAAATACCTGCATGTGCTTGTGAAAAACTCTTTGCTGCAGATGAAGACATTTTCCAACTTAAAAAGTATCAAAAGCGTTTGAAGTACCACTGCATTTTTGGCCAAGTACTATGTGTATACACAGCAATGTATTTTATTTATTTATTTATTTAAAATTATTCTAATAATTAATTAAATGTAAATAATACAATTATTTCATGAGTTTAATTATTTAAATATTAAACACATTGTTTTGGAGATATTTTAACACAATAAAAGTAGCTTAAACATAGTAGAAAGCTACTTTTGTATTTTTTTCCCCCTGTAGAGTAGTTGTTAGTTTAAGCTCCATTTTTAAACACCTTGCCAAGACAAATAACTAAACTCTTTGAATACATCACAGAGTTCTTGAAGCATCCTTCCTCTGATTGGCTAAGAGACACAGAGGACCTGTTCGCCCCACCCTCCCCAGCCGTTTCACGACAGTGGACCTATCGTGATGGGAAACTAGTCAATCTACCTGTCAGTCTCCTGGTGGAGGGTGACATCATCTCTTTACGCCCTGGCAGTGAAGCGCCAACTGAACTAAGAGGAATTCAGGTTAGAAAACATGAGATACTTAAAGGAACAGTTCACCAGATTTTCTTCTGTAGCACACAGAAAACAAATGAGGATGGGTAAAAAATAGAATTTTAATTTTTGTGTGAAACATTATTATGAATAAATACAACTATGTAAATACAGTTTGCCTTCAGTCAACCAAAGGCAGCACTTTGCGTTTTTTTTATACCATTTTCAACATATAAACGTATTTTTTTTTTCAAATCGTATGATTGGAACTAAATTACTTTTCCTTTGTATAGAAGCATAAAATGAGACCTCTGACTCAGTTGTAATTTTTTTTCTTGTCTCTGGTTTATGAGGACAGGAAGAGGAACATGTTGTTTTATCCCGCAGTGATGTGTTTAGTCATCTCTCCTCTCTCCCATCCCCATTGGATAGTGGAAGGCCCCGCCCACATCGTTTGCTCCAACCACAGCTTTTCAGGGTAACAAAGACTCCAGTGGCTGAGGTGGTTCAGTATGTTTGTATGTTTGTTTATTTATTTTCCCCTTTTGAATAATATTTAATATTTAATGTAGTTCTCAATTATTTATGGAAGTATCAGATGTTTATCCTAAAGAACAAGTAAAAGGGAAAGGGTTTCACCTAACAAGTGCCATTGTGTTCCATTGGTGTTCTTGTACTCCCTTTTGAATAAGAGTCTTTTGATGTTAGCTCATCTATCAGACACAAAATAGAGATCCTAGAGAGGGACTTAAGAGCTAAGGACTGCGTTCAATATGATATCTCATCATTACACCACCGTCACTAGATCAGCTTGTAACAACATGACAGAAATGATCATAGACAATGGTAAGGCATATCCTATGCACTTGAACTCCTAAACTACAGCCCCCAGATGTTCACAAGAGCAGGATTTATGGAAAAAAGCCTGGAATTTGGCATGTCACCTCTTTTATATGAATCTTTTTTCTTCTTTTTTTTAATGTAGGAGGTGTTTGGAGCTGTCTCAACACAGACCTGTGTCTGTTCTGGATAATGAACGTTTTACTGTGCAAAGTTTACTAGAAAGAGGCCCAGCACCTTTTGTGCTGGTATAAGACTTGTTTTTTTATTATTATATTTTCACATTTTTGTGTACTTGACAGATGTTTTTTAGTGATTAACATTGCATTCAAAGTATATGTTTAAGTAGTATGTGTGAATTTCCATGCTACTCTTGCTGAAAAACAAGGTATTGTTGTAGTATGGTATCTTTTGGTATTTCTGTTTTGATAGTGGTAATAGATGTATGCAATAGCTTTTCCACTGTTTATGAAAATTAAAATTAAAAAATAAATAAATAACTTATATAAATAAATATATTAATAAATAGAACTGTATGACTTGGTTCGTTTTGTCCCTGGCATATGCTGATTTTTTCCCCTGTTCTATCAGTCATCCTTCATCAAATCTTTCTGACCTTCATTTTCCAGGTGCTGCTTCTGGTGCTGAATATGTTGCGTATTTTGTTTGGTGCTCCTGGAGTAGGACCGTGGCCTGTTACACTCCTGCAGCTACCTGTAGGATTTCCAAAAACAGTCATACACAATTTCACATACACTCACAAACACTGAAAAACACTTGCAAATACTAGGAATATATTGATGATATATTGGAGACCATATCATTATCACAAATTCACCCACAAATAAAAAAAAAAAATGCTGAAAATGTACTCACCCTCAAGCCATCCAAAATGTACGTGAATTTACTTTTTCATTGTAGCAGTGTAGCATTACATCACTTGCTCACCAGTGGATTCTCTGCAGTTAATGGGTGCTGTCAGAATGAGAGTCCAAATAGCTGATAAAAACATCACAATAGTCCACAAGTACTTGTACTTACTTGTGGATTATTATGATGTTTTCATCAGCTATTTGAGCTCTAACTAGTTATCCATATGTTAATATTGACTAATATAAAAATGTGTCTGTAGTAAATACGTACATGAGCTGTTGTGTTTCAGGTGAATGGTGTTTTTCCTCTGTTGCCCCTGACTTTCCTCCTGCTTTGGGTTCTTGTGTGCATGTATGGAGAGGCCCGTGTTCTTTTACAGATGGGCTCACAGCCAGCGGACTGGTGGGTATGTTCAATAAAGAGGAAATCACACAATAGCTGCCTGTATATTTATTGCTTACAACTGTAACCATGTGAATGGATGTATTGTTGGTAATGATTTGGAATGCCAAAATGATTTCCCCATTTCATTGAACAGGAAATGTGGAAGTTGACCTGCAAGAACTGTTACTCAGTGTTCTGGGGTCAAACATCGACGCTCTGCCACACTGCTAGTTTGCTACACAGTCTGGGATCTGTAACTGTAAGTGTAAAAGGCAGATAAAGACTTAAGGTTAAAAAAAAAAATATATATATATATATATATATATATATATATATATACAGTATATATATATATATATATGTGTGTGTGTGTGTGTGTGTGTGTGTACAGTGCCTATAAAAAGTCTTCATACCCCTTAATTTTTTTTAACATTTTGTTGTGTTGCAGCCTTACGTTAAACTGCTTTGAATTACTTTTTTTCCACATTAATCTACACTCCATAAACCACAATGACAAAGCAAAAGCAGAATTGTCACAACTTCATAAATTAATTAAAAAAAAAAAAAAACCTGAAATAAGTACATTGCATAAGTCTTCATACCCTTAACTCAGTACTTAGCTGAAGCACCTTTACAGCCTCAAGTCTTTTTGGGTATGATACGACAAGCTTTGCACATCAGAATTTGGCAATTATCTGCCATTCTTCTCCTCATCTCTTCACCTCTCAAGCTCTGTCAGGTTGGATGATGGCAGACGCACATTTTCAGGTTTCTTCAGAAATATTTGATTGGGTTCAAGGCCAGGCTGTGGCTGGGCCACTCAAGAACATTCACAGAGTTGTCTATAAGCCACTCTTGCTGTGTGTTTAGGGTCATTGTCCTGTTGGAAGGTGAGCCTTCTGCCCAGTTTGAGGTTCTGAATGCTCTGGACTGGGTTTTCATTAAGGCTATCTCTATATTTTGGCACACTGAGCTTGTCTTCTACTCTGATGTGTCCCTCAGTCCCTGCCTCTGAAAAACAGCCCCACAGCATGAGGGTGCTGCCACCACACTTTACTTTTGGGATGGTACTCTGCAGGTGATGAGCAGAGCTGGTTTCCTTCAAACATGATGCTTAGGATTGAGGTTAATCAGACCAGAGAATCTTGTTTTTCACAGTCTGAGGGTCCTTTAGGTGCTTTTTTTGCAAAATCCAAGTGTGTTTTCATGTGTCTTTCACTGAGGAGAGGATTGAGTCTGGCCACACCAGCGTAAAGCCCAGATCGGTGGAGTGTTGAAGTGATGTTTGTCCTTCTGTAGGTTTCTCATATCTCCACATATGATCATGGAGCTCAACTAGAGTGGGCATCAGCTTCTTGGTCACCACTCTAACCAAATCCCTTCACCATCAATTGCTCAGTTTTGCCAGGAGGCCATCTCTAGGAAGAGTTCTGGTTATTTCAAACTTCTCCCATTAAGGGTAATGGAGACTACATGCTTCTGTGAACCTTCAATGCAGCAGAATTTTTTCTGAACACTTCCCCAGATGTGTGGCTTGACGCAATCCTGTTTCTAAGCTCGACAGGCAGTTCTTTTGACCTCAGGGCTTGATTTTTGCTCTGATATGCATTTTCAGCTGTTACACCTTTTATTAAAACATGTGTGCCTTTTCAAATCATACCCATTCAATTGAATTTGCCACAGGTTAACTTCACTCGAAGTGCAGTAACATCTACAAGCAATATGAATGCTCCTGAGCTAAATTTCAACTGTCCCAGATAAGGGTTTGAATACTTATGCAATGGAATCATTTAAGTTTTTTATTTTTAATAAATTTGCAAAGATGTTAAAAACCTGTTTTTTGCTTTGCCATTATGGTGTATAGAGTGTAGACTGATGTGGGAAAAAAGTAATTTAAAGCAGTTTAACATAAGGCAGCAACATAACAAAATGTGAAAAAAAATGAAGGGGTATGAAGACTTTTTATAGGCACTATATATATGAAATACTAATATATATATATGCATGTCATTACATTCAATAATAAACTGGCATCTGCAAACAAATCACCTTTAAAATAACACTTGTTTTTATATTTTATCTAATGCAATGACATTCATACATTTTTATGTGTGTGTTGTGTGTTTTCATTTGTAATTATAGCTTACCTGCTGCACATTGCATTATGTTTCTCTGCTCTACACATGTTGGGTGATGCTGGGGTAGAAAATGTTATTCAATCTCTCTCACAGTAATTCAATACTGAAATAAGAGCTTTAGAGTGTGTACCAGAATGCAGTTGGTCACAGTATCAGTATGCAAGAATATTTATGAACTAATGTGAACTTTCTTTACTCTGCACTTCTTAGGATTATATTTCTGAAAATGTCTTTATAAATATAACAAAATATCATGATATATCTCAAGATATCTATATGGGCCACAGGATATCTTAAAATATAAAAAAGCAACAATATATCTGTAAAAAGTACCATGGCTGAAACAAGTATCAGAAGGTAAAACCATAGTACTGAATGATTGCAGTACCATACTTGTATTCACAGTAAGGATCAGGTTTTTGGCCAATATTAGACATTTTTAATGTATTGTACTGGTCTATTGAATATTTAAATGTGGATGGTATTTTAGATTATCTTTGCCATAATCTAATCTCACTAAAACATTAATAATGTACTAACAAAACACAATTTAATTATCAAAATGAATCCTTTATTTTTCACACTGTACATTAAAATGTTGTGATGATTTTAGTTTTTAGTGTTTCATTTTTCATTTACAAAAATAATTACACAAAAGCATTAATTGTAATATTGGACATCACATAAAAACATAATTATTGGCTTAGTGGTACTAGACAGAATTTTAATATGTTTATTTATATGAATGAGATTATTAAGAATAATATTAATATTTATATTTATAACAGAGGTGTTCATATTTTTTAATAAAAAGAGCCAAAAGTCTAACCTGACTCAAGGCTGTGGGCTAAAAGTGAATGTTGCATTATATCCAATGACATTAAAATGTAAAAATAATAATAATAATAATAATAATTCAAAAACTGTTTTATAATAATACAAAAAATTAAGTATCTTTTTTAAATTCAATTTCAAATTCACTTTTTAATATATATATATATATATTTATTTATTTATTTTGCTAAAATATAATGTAAAATGTTAAAACAAAAGTAGAAATTAGAAATGAAGATGGCATGTTTTTCCTTCCAGTTGTGATATAACATGGTGGGCCAAATCTAGCGTCATCACAGGCCAGCTTTTGTTTGGGCATCTCGCTGATTTATAATGATATCTGTGTTGTGTTTAACATGTATTAAGAATATTAGAAGTTCTCACAAATTGTTTGTATGTGTGTGTGCCTGGTATTGCAGGTCCTGTGTTGTGTTGATACCCACACCTGCCCCGAACACCTCTCCACACAACCGTTCACACCTCCAGCAACCCCCCTCTCCCCCACACCTGCAATCCACATTAGCGAAGATGACGTGCGCCAGGTCTTCAGAAAGAACAAAAGAAGGAAAGCACCAGGCCCAGACGGTGTGTCTCCAGCTTGCCTAAAAACCTGTGCTGATCAGCTGGCCCCCATCTTCACACAGATCTTCAACAGATCACTGGAGCTGTGCGAAGTCCCCTCATGCTTCAAACGCTCCACCATCATCCCCGTCCCAAAGAAACCCAAAATTACTGGACTTAATGACTACAGACCTGTGGCTCTAACGTCTGTGGCCATGAAATCATTTGAAAGACTGGTTTTGGCTTATCTGAAGACCTCCACTGGACCCTTACTGGACTCCCTGCAGTTTACCTACAGAGCGAACAGGTCTGTGGATGATGCAGTCAACATGGGACTGCACTTCATCCTGCAGCATCTGGACAGACCAGGGACTTATATGAGGACCCTGTTTGTAGACTTCAGCTCCGCTTTTAACACCATCATCCCGGACACCCTTCAGAATAAACTCAGCTCTGTCCCTAGATCTATCTGTCAGTGGATCACCAGCTTCCTGACAGACAGGCAGCAGCTAGTGAGGCTGGGAAAATTCTAATCCAGCACCCGCACCATCAGCACTAGAGATCCTCTGGGCTGCGTTCTCTCCCCACTGCTCTTCTCCCTCTACACCAACAACTGCACATCTAAAGACCCCTCTGTCAAGCTCCTGAAGTTTGCAGATGACACCACACTGATCGGCTTCATCCAGGACGGTGACGAGTCTGCTTACAGACAGGGGGTTAAGGAGCTGGCTGTCTGGTGCAGTCTTAACAACCTGGAGCTGAACACGCTCAAAACTGTGGAGACTGTGGAGACTTCATCACAAGAGACAGACAGACAGAGGCAAAAAGAGGAGAAGAGAGAAAGAGACAAAGAAATGGAAGAGGTCGGTATGAAGGGTGCCATTCAGGTGAAAAAAAAAGCATAATTAGATCAAAATGAGTCTGCATTCGTGAGTCATAAAATCTCATGAGGTCTCATCTGATGTCTTTATTCTCAAGATCCGCTCACTCTGCAGTCTGCAGATGTTAAGTTTGTCGGTGGGTCAGGCTCAGTGCGATGACACATGGGTGCAGTTTGATGACACATGCTGGCAGTGTCATGCCCCCTCTCTTTGGCCTCTGGGATTGGCTGTGCAGTTGGTCCTCTGTGACCCTGGAGTCGCCACCCACGTCCTCCGCCTCTCCGACCACCTGACCCATGCCGCGCTGGTGCGCACTCGACCCCCATGTCAGCCAGTCCGCCCACCCTGGGGCCCCTGCCATCTACCGAGGATTCTGGGTAAAGCCAGATGAGAGAAATAGTGGTGGTTAATGCTCCAGGGAAATACAGCTTTTGTCAAGGTAGTTTCACAACTGTGAGAAAACAGAAGCATCAACAAAATCTCAGAGGTAGTGTAAAAGTGAAAGCAGTGTAAACAGAAAGGGATACAGTATGTGTATTACTAGCGAAAAAATATCTGTAGTGTTTCTACATATGTACTATGGTAAAACCATGTTTCTGGACATCAGTAGCAAGGTATTGTACAATAAATACCATCACTTACGAAAAGCACTTCCTCTGTTCTTTGGACATATCAACATTTTGCAAACATACCATGATATTCTTGGAAATACCTTGGAATATTGTGTACACTACTATTTGTTTGGGGTGAGATTTTTTATTATTATTATTAATTTTATTCAACAAGGATGCATTAAATTGATAATAAATGACAAGAAAGACATTACATTGTTACAGAAGTTTTCTGTTCTATTGAATGTTATATTCATCAAAGGATATTCTTATCATAGTTTTCCACAAAAATAAATAAATAAATAAGCAAACAAAACAACTGTTTTCAGTATTGGTGGTAATAAGAAGTGTTTCTTAAACAGCAAATCAGCATATAAAATTATTTCTGAAGCATCATGTGACTCTGAAGTATGGAGTAATGATGCTGAAAATTCAGCTTTCCCATCACAAGAATAAATTACATTTTAAAATATACTTAAATAGAAAATGATTATTTTAGATTGGAATAATATTTCAGGTGTTTTGTGTTTTGTACTGTATTTTTTTATTTTAAAAAAGCTCCAGCTTAAGAAACAAAAGCATTTTTTTTTAAAAATGTACAGACCCCAAACTTTTGAACAGTAATGTAAATACTATGATTAATTTCAATGCAGTGGTATATTTCACATTAAATGTAAATACTAGCATGGTATTTTTAATATTTAACATAGTATTTATATAGCATTGTCGCGTCATTCCAAAAATATAATGGTAGTGTCATGGTTGCTATTTGATCAGTGTCTTGTAACCTGACATCTTTCATATTTTCCAAAATAAATGTCCAGCAAAACCGTATTGTAGTGGTAACAATGTGTGTATATGCAAATCTACAGGTTTCTCCACCTCCGCCAAAGAGCCTCTCGAGCAGAGAATGAGTGTGGCAGCCCTCCATCTCCTGCCCTGGAGACCCGGGGATTATTGCTCCACCTTCTGTGTCAATGAGACGGCTTCCTTTCTCACATCTGATAGCACTGCTGGTGCACCACACTTACACCGGTGAGCACACACACATGTATACATGCATCAACATCCATGGACGTTTGTGACATTACAACATGCACAGCCAATAATAAACAGTTACTATGTTAGAAACAGGTTGTTAGGATGCTATTTACTGCATACTGTGCATTGTGTACAGAAATAGTATGTGAAAAAAATATTCATTATATAAAGTATACCTAGTCATTATCACAGCTTCTTACAAAATAAGTAAGTGGACATGAAATATGTAGTTTTTGGTCCCACTTTATATTGGGTGGCCTTAACTACTATGTACTTACATCAAAAAAATAAAAAAAAGCTAAGTGCATTGCATTATGGGACATAGTATTCCATTATAGCATGATACAGAAAATCTGCATACTAGTATACAGTAAAATAGTATGAGTAATATGTTATTCCAAACAGCTCTGCCAGTAAATATGTTTGAGATCCACAGTTTAATAATTTCAAAAACTATCTAATATTCTGTTTCTGTCTAGCATGTTTCATATTAGACTACAATATGATGTTTTTGTCCTAAGGTGATCTTCAGTTGTTCTCATATGCCTCAGCTGACGTAATTTTGGGTGCATGCACTGAATTCTGGGATGGAGAGGATATTCAACCCCTCACAGACTCCGACAGGTCTGACTTCTATGTAGATTCATGCTGTGAACTCTGTATGTGTGTGTGTGTGTGTGTGTGTTAAAGCACAGTGACCTGGTATGACCACATCTTTCATTTCTGCTTCATTCTGCTGCCCTGTTCCCCTTAGAAAGTCGGTGAGCAGTTCCTATCTAAAGCACATATACTGCTGGAACCTCCCCTGGAGCATCTAGGGTTAAGTGCTTTGCTCAAGGACACAGAGGTGTTAGGGAATCTCACTATTTTCTCCGTTAAAAAAAACACTTCTTCAGGCAGTTTGAATCATCAGCTTTCAGATTACAAGTCCAAATCTTGAATCTCTAAAGGTACATTCAGACTGACAGTGATTAAACGCCTGGAGGTTGCCAAGCTGGTGCTAGCAGGCGTTCCTATTTGAATGCAGTCCACTTCTAGTTGCATTGCATCACTGCTTATTTGCATGAAGCTGAACATTGTTGTGTTGCGCAGATGGAATTGCAAGGGCTCTGTTAGAGATAGAAACTAAATCAATGAAAAATCTAATTAGAAAAATATATAAGTATTTATAATATAGAATTGTAAATATATTCTAGTTTTTATATATTATGTTTACTTTCAATAAATATCAATAGTATTATTGTGTATTAAGTGTGTGTGTGTGTGTGTGTGTGTGTGTGTGTGTGTGTGTGTGTGTGTGTGTGTGTGTGTGTATACAAATACATTACTGTTCAAAAGTTTGGGGTCGGTATTCAGTAAGATTTTTTAAAATATTTTTTTAAAAGAAGTTTTCATAACTTTTTCAGTAATTTGATCCAAAATACAGTAAAAACAGTAATGTTGTGAGTTATTATTTTAATTTAAATTAATTGTTTTCTTTTATACTATACTTAAAAAAGGTATTTCTGTGATGGCAAAGCTGAATTTTCAGCATCATTACTCCAGTCTTCTGTGTCACGTGATCCTTCAGAATTCATTCTAATTTGCTGATTTGCTGCTCAAGAAACATTAATTATTATGTTTAAAAAAAAGCAGTTGTTCTGCTTAATATTTTCTGTTTTGATATTGCTTAGGATTCTTTGATAAATAGTAACAGCATTTATTTAAAACAGTTTTAAAAGAAATTCTATTAAAATAGAGTTTCTGATCAAATATTTTTGTGTGTGCATGTGCAGGAAGAAAGTTGTGGATTTTTATCAGCGTTCCTGTATGGCTGGTCAGTGTGTTGCTGTTTCATTTAAGCCGCTGTTACAACCACGTGACATGAAATAGATGACACCTGTGTGGAACTGCCTTTGAACCACAGTACTGACACTACAGGTACATGAGGAAAATGTCTGATTATGTAAAAATACATGATCATGTATGTGACTGAAATGTTACCAGGAAGTAGAATGTCTCTGTGTGTGTGTGTGTGTGTGTGTGTGTGTGTGTGTGTGTGTGTGTGTGTGCAGATGACGTCTCTATCACACCCCTCAGGCAGCAGATTTTTTTCCTGGGTCTGATGTCCTCACAGTACCAAGCCCAGCCTGATGTGGTCAGGCTTATCTCAGGGCTGGACAGTGCTTGTATTCGTTTTGTCTATTTTTCCAGTGAAGAGGAAGTTCGGAGTAAGGTCAGCGGACACAAACACCCCTATGACACAAACGTACAGTAATAGCGGTAATAGAGCTTTTTTCTAGCCTGTCTAAAGTTAACAAATAGCCCAAAAAAAAAGTGACATCAAATGAAAAGGGGAAGTCATTTCAGAGGTGAAGCAAGTTTCTGTAATTGAGTAAAATATAATAAATTTAAATCATTTAATGTCATCCACCACTATACAAACTTTTGGCATCAGTATGTTTTTTTTTTTTTTGGTAGGTAAGAGTCACCCAGGCTGCATTTATGTAATCATAAAATACAGTAAAAACAGTAATACTGTGAAGTATTATTATTTAAATACAATTATTTAAATATATTTAATAGAATTTATTCTTCTGATGGCAAAGCTGATTTTTCAGCATCTTCAGTTTTCATTGCCACATGATCTTTCCGAAATCATTCTAATATGCTGATTTGCTGCTCAAAAATTTTTAGTTTAAAATTTTTAATAGTTTAAATCCGTTATTATAACAGTTCATATTTTTGTGGAAACCATGATAAAAAAAAAAATTCAGTATTTTTTGATGAATAGAAAGTTCCAAAAAAAAAGCATTTATTTGATATAGAAATCGTTTGTAACATTAAAAATGTCCTTGCTGTCACTTTCAATCAATTTATTGAATCCTTTCTGAATTAAAAAAAAATATTAGTTTCTAAACTTTTAAACGGTCATATATAAATATATAACATGCTGTTGTGCACTGACAAAACATGCACTGTAATACCAGGAACATGTATAAAAAAGTAAATGGGGTCTTTGTTGACTTTGGATCATGTTATGATTGTTGAGTAGGAATGTTTTTGCAGGACCAACACAGGATGTTGATGTAGGAACATATCCTAAATCATGTCATTTACATCACAGCCGCTGTTTAACACTTTCATTATTCAAACAATGTTGGATGATCAACTGTACTAATGTTTTATTCATGTTATTTACATGTTGAATCACCCCATGAGTAGGTGTTTGCTGAGAAAATGGGACTGGAGACAGGATGGAACTGTCACATCTCCCTCCAATCAGAGAGCTTCCCTCTCGACCCAGATAATGTGGAGGAGCCGGTGACTGAGGAAGGTGAGAGACAGAGATATGCATTGCCAAGATTATGACCAGTTCTATTCCATTTATCCTTTTAAATTTGCATTTATTGATTTTAGAGGAGGAAATTCTGCTGAGAGACAATATCAGAGAAAGGGCAGAGTCAAGAGCAATGGAGCATGATGGAGCATGTCTTATGGAGGACCTCAACAGGGTGCCACTCATTTATACTATATTAACACTTCAGATTTCTATAAAGGCATTATTTAGATATTATTTAGACCTTCTAAGAAGCTGTTTTCCTTGTTGGGACCTGGAGGTAGGATCCCAGAATAGAGATAGCCTGATTCTTGTTTTTCCAGGCCAAACTTCCAAAAGGAATAGAGAATGTGAGGCCACATCTGGAGAACATTGACAATGTTCCATTGCTGGTCCCTTTATTTACAGACTGCACATCACAGAGTAAGACACAGAGTAAGACAGAGTAAGAGTTGTGCATAAATATATAATTAAAATATATATTGCTTAAAAACATCTCTTCGTCAAATGAATGAAATGAAAACATTTTTGAGTCATAAACACCTCCCTGAGAAAGCACAAAACTGCAGTCACTAGTTTTAGGCCTGCTTTGTCAGAGCTGGTTGCTTTTTTTTCTTTTCTTTTTTTTTCTAGTTCTGGCAACACTGCTCAGACTTATTTATATCATCATCAACAAAGCCACTATTCTAAACTGTGCTTGTGTGTGTGTGTGTGTGTGTGTGTGTGTGTGTAGCTGAATGTGAGATGGTGTGTATCACGCAGGAGTATGGAGAGGTCATTTGCTGCCTCGGGAGCAGTCAAAACATCAACAACAATGAAATTTTCTTACAAAATGATATCAGGTGATCCGTCTAACCTTTAAGTCACCTCTTCTCATTTCCCTTTGTCTCCATAACCTGCCAAGAACAGATTTACTCATGACATGACATGACTTATTTTAATATTTTAACAATACACCCTAATCCCAGTTGACTGTAATGCCAGCGTGAAACATTGTGGCATAAAAATTGCCCCCTATATTGTCCGCAAAAGCAGATACAGTTCATTAAACACATGTTGAACTTTTGTGACCTGTTAGCAGTTTATTAGCATGCTGTTGTACTACAAGGGTTAAGTTGATACAATGGAACTAGCCCTGGTTTCCCTTATATAGCTAAGTCTTTGTAAGTGGAATCATTTGCCATTATACATTTATTTTATGCATTTTTATTTATTATACATTAACGATCAACTGTTTGCTGGATTTATTTGATTTATTTCAATTTTA
Source organism: Tor tambroides (assembly GCA_021397915.2). Taxonomy (NCBI): domain Eukaryota; kingdom Metazoa; phylum Chordata; class Actinopteri; order Cypriniformes; family Cyprinidae; genus Tor; species Tor tambroides. The sequence continues at coordinate 13,464 of JAFVLL020003606.1, read as the reverse complement.
ATCATATTTTTTACATTTTTTCCTAACATTTGACCAATAATGTATTTAAATTATATTATATTATATTATATTATATTATATTATATTATATTATATTATATTACAGCATTGCGTTAGATCCTCTGGTTCCCACATACTGTTGGTCCAATTGTGATGCAGCAGTTGAACACATCAGACTCTTTGAGTGTAATTCAGCTCTCTAGCGCCATCTGTGGGTTGGCCTGCACAGTACAGTTTAACCAACAAGACAACAACACCATCATCAGACTCATCAAACAGGTAAATGTGGACACAAATTAACACACATGTACACTAATGGATGTGTAATATATTAGTCATTTTTATCAATAAAATTATAACGTTGTTTTTTTCAGGCACGTCACACCACAGCAGGCATCAGAAAGTGTTTTCTGTTTTTGCTCCAGTGTCAGCTGTCCCTTGTCCTCATTCAGGTATAAGAGAGGACTAGGAATGTCACCTAAATAAAGCATAATAATAATAATAATAATAATAATAAATGTAAGTAATTAATATACATTTGTTATTATATTAAAATATAATTTCTTGTATCCAAAAAGCCAGTGAAGCCCAATACAAATAATATACAGTAATATAACATTCTATATATATATATTATAAATCTAACTACATAAACACAGTTGTGTCTGTATTTAAAATTAAAGATTTATTGAACAATTTAATTATCTATTCATTTAGTCTATTTGTCAGTTTGCAAATCAATTCATATTTGTATACATTTTTAAGTAAATCATTTAAAAGTAGTATTTAATTTTTAGTTAGTTAATTGATTCCCTCCTGTTATAAGGCACATTTAGGACTCCATATCACTGGACTCGTTTAATATGTCCTACATGCAGTTACTTTGACTTTGCTATTTCTGTCAGAAGTAATGAGTAACGCATGATTTATTTCTAAAGCTCAGGGTTTGACAGGTGCAGCTGAGTAAGCCGGTGTGTGTTTGTTTATTTCCACAGATTCTGGCATGTGTGTGTCAACTTCCTCCTCCACTGGGCACAAGTGATGTCCTCTTTCTGTCCTGTTTCTATTTTCCCTTATTGAGGTATGAATGAATATAATAAACAATAACATGCATTCAAATCCATGCACAAAATGACCAAAAATCAATAATAAATACTGAGAGGGCTCCTAAACTTTCAGATCAGTGGTCAGTCAATATGTGTTCTCTTAAAATTGAACCCAATCTTGAATGTTTGATGAAATCCTTGAGTATAAACATGTATTATAACTGTCCCAGTTTAGTTTTGTGTCTGAGATAAGTTTTTGAAGGCATCATTTTATTATTATTGACTCGCTTTTAACTAAATTCCTTTCTCTTTCCAGTGTGTCCCTTCTGGGAAAGCCATCTGACAATTCCATCATGAAAGTTCCTACTGGGAAAAATCTCAGATTCCTACCAAAAAAGGTAAAGAAAGAGGAAAAGCTTTTAAAAAGGGATATGTATAAATATATTACAGTAGTTCATCTTTCATTGGCTTGGATAATATCCACAAAAGAGCATCTGCTGATTGAGTTAATCATAAATGGTTTTGATACACATAACACTCATTTATTGTATAATTGATCAGCTAAAGAGATGTGCAGTATTTTGTGTATTTCTCCACAGACATTGTGGAGAAATTTATTTTATTTTATTTTTTTTTTTTTACTCGGTCTACCAAAAGTTGAAGGAATAGTTCACCCAAAAATGACCATATTATGAAAAATGAGAAATTATGAGAAATTTAGCATTACACCACCTGCTCACCAATGGATCATCTGCAGTGAATGGGTGCCGTCAGAATGAGAGTCCAAACAGCTGATAAAAACATCACAATAATCCACATCTAATCCATATGATTCCAGTCAAGTAATGTCTTGTAAAGTGAAAAACTGTGTGTTTGTAATAAATAAATCCATCATTAAGACATTTTAAACTTAAAAATATTAAGTCCTCTATCTATAATATTGCTTTCTCCAGTGAAAATCTTGTTTCATCTGAATCAGGTGAGAAATATGTGCAGATAAAGTGCCATTTAAAAATATATCAGTGTATTTTGATGTGAGAGGACAATAGGGGATGGACTTTTTCACTGGCAGAAGCATTATTATGGATTATGGACTGGGCAGTTTAAAACTCCTGGATGAATTTGTTTCTTACAAAAACACAGCTTTTCACTTCACAAGACGATAATTAAAGGACTGGAGGGGTGTGGATTACTTGTGTATTATTGTGATGTTTTTATCAGCTGTTTGGACTCTCATTCTGACAGCACCCATTCACTGCAGAGGATCCATTTGTGAACAAGTGATATATTGGCAATTATTAAAAACATTATTTGTTTTTTGATATCATAAAGTCATGTATCAACAATGTATCATGCTACACAATTCAAAATTGCATAGCATATAAATGAACCATAAATATTTTTTTGTGCAAATTCACCTTTGTTGTATATCTGAGATATTTAAATAATATACAGTATAATGCTAAAAGTGAATCTGTTTTGCGTGTTTGTCTGCAGGAATTCAACAGTGTGGTCTCCCAGCTGGTACGGCAGGCACTCAGATGGTCTAAGTCTGGCCCAGAAAGTCATCGCCTTTCTTGTGCTGCTCAATGCCAGGCAGTGACAATTCCTTTGTGGTGCTATTTTCATTTTCCTCCAGTATTTTCATTCTTGGGTGAACAGTTCCTTCAACGTCAAGCTTGCATCATATTTTACAGCTAAATCATTCAGCATACTGAAAGTGAAGACGTGTCCGAGTATGAACCTGGTGTTCCTTGTGTCTGTGTTAAGTGTGTACATCTATCAGTCATGTGCATCGCTCAGCTCCCATGTGGAAACAGAGCCCCCTGAGCAACCACTGCTGGTGTGCTATCATCTGCATTATGTAAGTAGCTTTTTATCATTGCATATTTATACATTTTGTGTAATGTACATGCAGATGAACATTAAAAGGATAGTTCACTAAAAAAAAAAAAAATTCTCTCATTTACACGCCTCAAGTTGTTCCAAACCTGTATAAATTTCTTTCTTCTGTTGAACACAAAATAAGATATTTTGAACAATGTGTGTAACCAAACATTTGACAGTAGCCTTTGACTTCCATACTTTTTTCCGTTCTATGCATAGATAGGTTTTTGTTTCCAAACTATCCTTTTAAAAGGATAGTTCACCTTCAGTTGGTCCCCATTGACTTGCATAGTGTTTTTCTTTTTCCATACTATGGAAGTCAGTGGGGACCAGCAACTGAAGGTGCAGCAACTATCCTTTTAAAGCGTAATTAATAATTCCAGAAGCATGAGCATTTTTATGGAAATTATGCCTTTGTCATTTAAATACCAGGCCACTTTTTAATGTTTCTTTGGCAATGGTGTCCCGTTTCTTGTGGCATGACTCCGACCTCCACCACACGTTTTATATCTCTGATATTCCCATGGTATACTGGGTGTTAGGAATCCTCTGGCTGATCCTGCTGGTCTTTATCAATGAGGGCATCAAACTGCATGAGATCAGGTAATGCATCCACAACAATATAATAGCTACACTTTATAACTTATTTAAATAAGTCATGAGCAAACAGTATGTAATGCTGTCTAGATCAGTGGTTAATATACTGTATATCCAAATAGTAATCTGTACTACCATTCAAAAGTTTGGGTTTGGTAAGATGTCTGTTTATTTGTTTTTTTTAAAGAAGTCACTTATGCTCACCAAGGCTGCATTTATTTGATCAAAAAATACAGTAAAACAGTAATTGTTATGGGTGCTTGCTAATAAAGTGCACAACAAAGGAGTATAGTCCAAATGAAGTCTTTTAATAAGAAATCCAAACAAGAAACAGAAGTAGTTCAGGAGCGAGGAGTAGCAAAACACATCATTCAAAACAAACTAATAGCAGACAAAGGACTTGGGGAGAACACAGGCTTTAAATGCTAAACACAATCATAGAGAAACAGGTGTGGAGCTAATTAACTAATCAGGGCAACTAAGGAAAGCTAGGTCAATGGAAGACATGGCAAAACACAACAAAAGATCAACATGTAACAGTAATATTGTGAAATATTATTACAATTTAAAATAACTGTTTTCTAGTTGAATATATGTTAAAATGTAATTTATTCCAGTGATGCAAAACTGACTTTTCAGCATCATTACTCCAGTCTTCAGTGTCACATGATCCTTTAGAAATCATTCTATTATGCTGATTTGCTGCTAAAAAAAACAAAAAACAAATCTTATTATTATCAATGTTGAAAACAGTTTTTGTTGAAAACAAAAAAATGTTGTCTTTACTGTGACTTTTGATCAATTTAATGTGTCCTTGCTGAATAAAATTAAAATTAATAAAACCACTTTTAATTCAAATCTTACCATTGTTCTTGTGTATAAGGCACATTTTAATTGAATTAACATATGTAAAATATATAATTATATTAAAACATTAATGTTATAAATTAGATACATATTAAAATATTTTACATTTAAGTCAAATTTTAAGTCATTTAATTCTTAAAAAACAAATAGTTATTATTTAAAGTTATCATAAATTGCTACCTTTAGAATTGTATTGTGTGTCATACATGTTAAATGTCTGTGGGTTTGTGACTGTTTGCTACAGGATGAGGGTGAGATACCAGAAACGACAGAAGCTTCAATTTGACACCAAACTCGGCATGAACTCCCCTTTTTGACAGATCTGTCAAAAACAAGTCACAAAAATACATACATACCCTTTCATATTGACACCACACACTAGAAAGAAATAAAATACAGATTCAGTATTAACAGTGTTGACCTTTAGGTGGCAGTACTGCAATGAGAACAACATTAGCAAGCTCTAAAAGACACACTCTCCACTCTGCAGATGTCATTTTCATCTTATCAGGATGAAGTTATATCACCTTACTTACAAGTTCACAAGCTAGGACCACGCCACAAACATGCTATGGAATAGTTAATTGAACAGGATGTTGGGGAAGAGTAGAAAGAGGATGGGTTAAGGGAATGGGATGACGGTCAGGTTGATCAGGGCATCTAGAATTGACGGCCCAGAGAGACTCAGGGTGGGGGTATCGTCTCGATTGTATATTTAGGCCAGACGATTAGGATCCCCCGATACAACCTGAAAGAAAGAGAAATATGGAATAAGGTTGGCTGAATGGATGAGAAAGGGAGGGAAAGGGTGGGTTTGAGAGAAAGAGACAAACAGTGCGGTATGAGGCGGCTCGATATATGAAGGTTTTGGGAAGTCAGGTGACTGTTTGGGGCGTGGACCTGCTCCCGAACCTCAGTTAACCAGTTAACTCCCTTTACTTTATTGCATAGTGACACCTCAAACTCTCTGTTGATTTTTTCGCAGTTTAGAGAGGTTAATCTTTCTCATTTTTTTGATTGCCTTATAATCAGGCTTTAACTACATATTTTATAATTTCGTTTTTTTAATGACTCAATCAGGCACAACCTTTGATTAGTATTTTACTTTTCAATATTAAGTTTTAAGTCACAGCACAGCATATGTCTTTGCTATTGTCTGTGCCTTCTAATAAAACTCATTTGATATACTGACAGTTGATGTTATCATAAAAAAACCACCATAGCCCACTATATATTATCACCCCGTGAACAGATGGACGTGTTAAGTGCTTTTAATAAAATATCATTTATGAGTTGCTGGGTCAGCAGATATGAGAGTAACTGACTTGTCATTCTACGTGCGTATGAACATCGTCAGCTACCTGAACACGCTTTACTGACGTCTGAATTTACACAATATAGGGAAATGAGCAGCTTTCTGTTATAAAAATGCTTCTGCACACCAGGGAAGGTCTTTGCATGTGTATTAGTGAGTGCATGATATATCTCTCATACCCATCTCCCCTTTGCCGCCTCCGTTAAAACAATGGAAGTCGCTGATTCGGCACTGTGTGTTTACCATAAAACTCCCTTATCAGCTTCCTCTACCTACGGAACAAGCTTCCTCTGTTCTCATTAATCTTTTACTGATAAAATGAAGGTTAACAAACTCTTAATTCATCTAAGCAATATCACCCGCCGTTTGAATTCGCTCGTGTGTATGTGTACCTGTGATCACTTAGCGGTGACTACAGTTTCTTCTCATCAAGTCCAAAGGTTGCTAAGCAACCTCACCCTCAGTTACTGTCCTTTTGGCAGATGAGGCTTTGAATACAGATGTATATATTTTTAAATTCATAAACTAAAGTGAACACACACTTTGCATTTGATTATCACTGTTGTGCCTTGCTGTAGTGGCTAGATTTAAAAATGCCCATTTACAGTCTCTTTAATGTGTTTTTGTATGCATTTGAATGCCAATAAATGCATGTTATTGAAAGAAGCCTCTCATGCTTACCAAGGCTGCATTTATTTGATCAAAAATACAGACAAATAGTGAAATATTATTACAAATTAAAATGACTCTTTTATATTTTAATATATATTAAAATTTAATTTATTCCTGTGGTGCAAAGCTGAATTTTCAGCAGCCATTACTCCAGTCTTCACTGCTAGTGAATAAAGGTCAGGTCACAGGTCAGGTTGATCGCATTACCGTTTATGTCCCGTAGATCGTTTCAGCATGTTATATACTTCGGTTCAGAATAATGAAGGTGTTCTAGTGTTGATTAAACAATATTCAGTTACCAAATCCAAGCAAACAATAATCAATGCATGTTCCGGTTGCACAGAGAGCAACTGACATTCTTGTGCCTTAGCTGCTGGTCAAATTATAATGAGCAGTGAGATGTTACTACAAAGAAAGCCATTAATCAGTAGGCCACTAGTTTTAGTTTAGCTGAATTATTCGTATATAAAAGGAAACTCAATTATGTAAATTTATGTAAAGAATGTAACTGCCAGCTATTTCATCATTACCTGGCACTTTTCACCAGTAGGGTACAAATTGGTTTCTCATTCATTTTAAGGCCAAAATCAAAAACTGTTAAAATTCTAACATTAAACAAACACATGTGCGCGCACACACACATAATTGTTGAATATTTAACTTAAAGGATTTATTTATAAATATTTAGTCCCATGTTTCTAAAAAAACAAAATAAAAAATAATTTCCATAAAATTCCATAGAATTGTGACACCCTTTTCTACAGCTTGGCAGGTAGATGTTCTACAGGTTCTAAAATATAAAATAAAATAAATAGTGCTGTCAAATGATTAATCGAGATTAATTGCATCCAAAATAAAAGTTTTTGTTTACATAATATATGTGTGTGTACTGTGTATCTTTATTATGTATATATATAAATACACACACATGCATGTATATATTTAAGAAAAATATGTTTATATATTAAATATATTTATATACAATATAAATTACATAAATATATACATGTAAATATTTTCAAAATATATACTGTGTCTGTGTATTTATATATACATAATAAATATACACATGTAAATAAAAACTTTTATGTTGGATGCGATTAATCCTGATTAATCGTTTGACAGCACTAAAATAAATATAAATATAAAATAAAACTACACATTATATTTACTTTGACCTTTTGAGCTTACTTTTTGTTGTTGTTGTTGTTAAGCTCATGATTTCACTGCCACTTTGTTGAAAATGGGCAAAATGAGACTTTAACTTGAAAACTTCCAAGTCATTTTCAAACCCTATTTTGAGAAGGGCCACCTTGTTATATATTATCCATGTTACTGAATTTTTTAAGCAGTCAGTGCTTTACCTTGGTTGACCTTTTCCCTCTATGTGCTCGTGACTTACTTGAGGAAGAAGCACTGCAGTGGATCGAACACATCACGTTACCTATAGTGTTGTTTCCCTTCATTTACTCCGCTGAGTGATCACATTGATTTTTGCTCTGTCCTCAATTCATCACACAGTCCTCATGCTAAAACCAGACTATAAAGCCTTTTCTGCAGTATTACCAAATTACATGTGAATTTTGCTTTACTGTAGTAAAGAAAGCTGTGATGCTTATTTTTTGGTTCTTATCATGACATGAATATGTGCTTTTGTTCTTTGTAGACGTATATGTATGTACGTATGTATTTATTTATTTCTTAAATGCAAAAGAGATAGCTTTTTGGTTAGGATTAGTCTGTAGTAATTATAATTAGATTAATAATCATTTAAATATTAGAATTTGATATGGAAAAAAATGGCCAAAGTTTAACATCTGACCAAATCTGCAGTAGGGAAGTGTTTTTTTTTTTTTATCTAAAAATTCAAAAGAGATTTTGGGTTAGGATTAGTTTTTTTTAGCAATTATAATTAGTATAATTAATCATTTAAATATTAGTATTTTATATTTAAAAAAATGCTAAACCAAAAATAATAATAAATTAATAAATGGCCAAAGTTGAACACTATCTGACAAAATCTGCAGTAGGGAAGTGTTCATTAAAAAGATCAATAATGTTTTTCCCCCATTTTTTTCTTTTTCTGTTTTTCTTCATGCAAAACAGATTATGATTAGTTATAGCAATTAGAAAAAGTATACTTAATATAATAATTAACATTTTATAATTAAAAAAAAAAACATATAAGACAAGTCAATGACATTTAATTACATATACAGGTTTGAGATCAAAAGTGTGTGTGTGTGTGTGTGTGTGTGTGTGTGTGTGTGTGTGTGAGGGTGTATTGCCCATGTTGCAGTTTTACACTACTGCAGTCACAGTGGAACGCTATAGGCCAGTAACCTGTTTAAATCTATAAACGCTCCTCTCTACAGCTCAAACTCCCACAAACAGAGCACAAAGCATGCACTTGGTTTAATAGATGCTTACATGCACCATTAACCTGAGCGCTTCATCTCCACAATCATTTGAGGAGTATCCACTTACAGGAAGTCATTTACGATTAACCCTTTTTCACCGTAATGCTTCTAGGTTTGTCATTCTTATCAGCCTTGAATTCAAATCTCATTTCTGGAGGGTCACTGTCCTGAGGAGTTTATTTCCAGCCCTGCACTATCACACTCACCTATAATGTTCAAATAATCCTGAAGACACTGGTTAACTGATTTAGGTGTATTTGGAACTAAACTTTGCCTTAACTCTGCCTTTACTCCTCACGCTTCAGAATGACATTACTTTGTTCTAAAACGGAACAACAAATGGAACACAGAATGCATTTTGGGGTGATGTCATCACAGTAGTTGTTATGGCAACCTAACCTGGGTCACAAAACTAATGCAGATATCATATCGCTGGCAAAGAATCAGATCGCACACAAACATGTTTACTCAGCTATACAAATGGCTTCTGATGTTTTTGTGTAAAATGTATTATAATTAACCCTAACCCTACAAAAACATTTAGCATGTTTAGAGCACACACACACACACACACACACACACACACAAACATTATTTTCTTTATTTATGAATCTTTTTTTTTCCAAATGAAGACATGTCCAAATGCCCCCAAAGGGAGAATGTCAGATTTAGCTTACTTCAAATAGCGAATAATGAATAATACTATCACCCCTCTCTCTACTATATTAAAAACATATCAAAAATCACAATAAAATACAGTATTTAATTAGCCAAAGGCAGCATAGTGATGTAAGACGTGAAGTTTAGTACACAGTGAGTAGAAGAATTTAATTATTTGTGTTTAAAGGAATAGTTCATCCAAAAATGAAAATTTGCTCAATATTTATTCACCTTCAGGCCAATCAAGATGTAGGTGAGTTTGTTTCTTCATCAGAACATATTTGGAGAAATTTAGCATTACATCACTTGCTCACCAACGGATCCTCTGCAGTGAATGGGTGCCGTCAGAATAAGAGTCCAAACAGCTGATAAAAACATCACAATAATCCACAAGTAATCCACACCACTCCAGTCCATCAGTTTTGTGTCTTGTGAAAGCTTGTTAAAGCTGCATGTTTGTTTTAACTTTAAACCATGGCTTCTGGCTAAAATACCAGTCTATAATCCATAATAAGGCTTCCTCTCATATCAGATAACATGTTTGTTTAGAACTGTTTTGGACTGTTCTTGCTTGTAAATCGTTCTTGATCTGTGTATATTTTTCTCCTAGTTCAAATAAGATGACTTTTTCACTGGAGAAAGCAATATTATGGATAGAAAAGCACTCATATTTTAGCCAGAAGCAATGGTTTGAAGTTAAAAACATCATGGTGAATTTGTGTCATGAACATGCATCTTATGGCTTCACAGGCGGCATCTTAATTCATGGACTGGAGTCGTCTGGATTTCCTGTGGATTATTGTGATTTTTAGCAGATGTTTGTACTCTCATTCCGCATCTTCTCATTAAACTATAGTCTATATGAACAATATAGAGCTCTGTTTTGTAGGACACACACATATGAAAAGTTTGATGTACACCAGAAATAATTCAACAGTATATGTTGAAATGACTTCATGTTACAGCGCAATACACAAGATCTGTGATGGTGTTCGCTGATAAAATTGTTCCCATCAATCTAAAAAAAAAAAGCTTCTTCTGGAACACCATCAAATGTGGAATAAAATTAATACAATTTTTTTTAAAATGCAACATTTTTTTATTTTAACTTAACTAAAAAATAAGACTATTATACAATTAATGAAACATATGAAAACAAAGAAGCTAAGAATAATAGCTGATCTGAAACCCAGGACTGGATGAAGATGTAATTTAAGGTAATCAAAGGTCAATGTTTGAAAGGTCAGAGGTGAGAGTGGACTAAAAGTCCTTAGGGATGAGCTCATTAAGAGCAGCAGAGACAATAATGATGATCAGAGATGACCACAGAAGGGCTCAGGTCACCTAATACTGGATAAAGACACATAATTTTACAGTATGAAACCGTGCCCTCAAAATAACATAAATCCGATTCTTAAGGCAAATTTATGCCGTCAGGGGAGTGCGTGAAAGAAGCTAGAAATGTTTTGCCTGAATCTGGACCTGTTCCTGGGGGAATCCCTGTCCTCTACATCTCACTTTCTTCCGCAACAAATAAACTGCGCTGCTGTGGACGACGCGCGTTTGTTCTCATCTGAGAGAGAGAGAGAGAGAGAGACAGAGAGCGGGCGCACAGGAGTTCTCCTCGCGACACCGAGCGCGTCACGCGTCCAGTAGAAACTTCAGGCTTCTGAGGCGATTGAGCCAAGACGCGCTGCGCTGCCCCTCGCGCTTTTCACGGAGTATTCTCACACAAGGAGTTCTTTAAACCAGATGTAACTGAGAGTTTTATGCATCATCCTTGTTTTTCGGATCCTTTCATGAAGAAGGGACGTGATGGGACTAATTTTATGTGGGATTGGGAGCCGCAGTTGAGAGCATGAGCCAGAACGTGCTGTCATTTCACACACGGTAAGAAAACTACACTGTAAAAATGTTTGGTGCAATCTACAATCAAAGAAACTGGCAGAACTTTACCGTATAAAATGCAGTGACGATGTTGCAAGCAGTACGGAATGGCATTTTCTGGTTGACTGTATATTTTACAGTGTGGTAAAATGATATAATACTAATTTACCAAATTATTTAAGCTACTAAATCTGTCTGCTATTGGAAAATGGAATGATAATAACAAGGACGGGACAATGGAAGGCCACATAATGACTTTGATGTGATCATTATGATATAACATGGAAACAGATTGTTATTCACGCAAAATACCGTCGGTGTAACACGTGACACTAAATATACTTTAAAAGCATTAACAGAATAACATAAACTGAAATTCAAGTGGGCATAACTGTTTAAACAAAAAGGCTAAAAGAGCCTAAAATATATAAACAAATATAAACATGACATTTCGCGCAGGGAATTCTGGGAATTCCCCTGATTGTTCATACTTTTCAAACATGAAAAGCATATTTTCAGTCATATTTATAGGTAAATGTTTAGTAAACCTGTAAAATAATTAATTGCACAGTTTTTTACAGTAAAATTTTCTTATACAGTTTATAGGCCTAGCCTATGCCTACCATATATTGTTATGTAACTTACCAGTCAATAGGTTTTGAATAGGTAGCCTTTTCACACTATTTTACTGTAAAATTGCATGTATTGTCTTTAAAATTTATCATATATGGTGGGATATTTCAATATAGCCTTTTTTGTGTTCTTTGAAATTACTAAAAAAAAATTGCTGTTTACTCGAGATTTGTTAAACTTGTAAGACTAATGTTAGAAAAAAGGGAAAAAAATAATGAAATTAGTTTTAAAAAATCAGCCAATGCAATCAGTCAAACAAGACACGATAATCTGAAAATACATTATCTGAAATCAGGAAAACATTTTTATTTATTTATTTTTTCATTTTTATTCAATGAATGAGTATTTTTAATCACCATTTTTACCTCCAGCAGAGATTCCGGATGTATAAAGTCTAATTATTAATGAATACATTTCCAACCATGTTTGCTTATTTATAGAAGTCCTGCCCATTTCATTATTTGTCACTGATAGATCTTATTTCAAAAAATGGTTCATGAAATATAACCAGGCAACTCAGGATCTTTTTCATTTGCTCTACTGCGCTACAACAGTCCAATTTGTGCAATTTGTTCCTTGCGCAGTGGTTGGTCTTAATTCCAAAGTTTATGTTTCTATTTACAGATTTACAGTCATGTCATTAGATTACATTATAAGGCATGAAAAGTAATAATAATAATCCTGACACAAAAAAATAGGGTTGCTACCACTTTCTGCATGGACATCTGAAAAACTTACTGCAGGGAATAGACGTAAGTTTTGGCTCCACTCTAGTGATGGCCTTAATGGTAATGAACAGAGAGCATGATTGATGTTCCTCTGACTTACCTTTTGATTAAAGGGACTTGCTATCTCTTAATAAGCTAGTGTTTTTAATATATTGGGGTATACACAATCAGCTGTGAGTAACCCTTCTGAGGAGCACAAAGTCAAGTCAAGTGAGTTTGAAGGAACATGAGGGCGAATAAATGATTTTTAGATGGACTAACCCTATTCATACGCAGAGATGGCTGAATGCATAATGTGCATAAGTAAATTTTCTTAAGATGGAGGTCTGGTATATGAGTGACGTTCCCATCAGCAGGGTCGCATTGCTGCCCACCATTCTATCATCATGACCACCGGTGAGGACACAGAACCATCCCTGTGGCAGGATCGGGCCCAAACCAGCCTGACTGCACCGGCTCAGGCTGATGGCCCATGCCTCGAGGAGGCAGAGGACCTGCCCAGTGGCCTTGGTGGAAGTGGCGGAGCATCTTGGGAGTCCACTGGCAGCGTGGCAGAGGTGAAGGAGAATGTGCAGCTGCCATATCCGTCCCTTGCACCAGTGGTGTTCTTCTGGCTCCACCAGAGCACACGACCCCGCAGCTGGTGCCTTGCACTTGTGTGCAGCCCATATCCTTTCTATGTGTGTGCTCTCACTTATTTTCATTTTAGGATGGTTTATGGGCTTGACAAAAATTGCATTTGCAGTATTAGA
>JAFVLL020003605.1:0-36671 GCA_021397915.2 Tor tambroides | reverse complement strand
CAGACCTTTCCACACTGAAGCCGTGTCACTAGAAGAGAACTGAATCCGTAGCTTTTCGGAATAATTCCTCTTTGCCACTCTGATCTCCTTTTCCAGTGTGTATTTGGCCTGTTTGTACAAGACTCTGTCCCCATTCCTGCGAGCATCTTCTTTGGCCTGACGGAGCTGTCTGAGTTTTGCAGTGAACCATGGTTTGTTGTTGTTGTAAGTTAAATGAGTCCTGGTAGGAATGCACATATCCTCACAGAAACTGATATATGATGTTACAGTCTCTGTGAGCTCGTCCAGATCGGTGGCAGCAGCTTCAAAAACAGTCCAATCAGTGAGAGAGAAACAGGCTTGTAAATCCCGCTCTGCTTCATTAGTCCATCTTTTTACAGTCCTTAATACAGGTTTAGCTGATTTCAGTTTCTGCCTGTAGGTCGGTATGAGATGAACTAAACAGTGATCAGAGAGCCCCAAAGCTGCCCGTGGGACAGAGTGATATGCATCCTTTATTGCTGTGTAACAGTGATCCAGTATATTACTGTCTCTGGTGGGACATGTAACATGCTGTCTGTATTTTGGCAGTTCACGTGAGAGATTTGCTTTATTAAAGTCCCCGAGAATGATTAAAACAGAGTCCGGGTGTTGTTGCTCACTCTCTGTGATCATATCAGCGAGTTTCTGTAAAGCCGAGCTCACGTGCGCTTGCGGAGGAATGTAAACACTCACCAGAATGAACGAGCAAAACTCCCGTGGCGAGTAGAACGGTTTGCAGTTAATGAAGAGTGTTTCAAGATCGGGACAGCACATCTTCTTTAACACAGTTACATCTGTACACCACCTTTCGTTGATGTAAAAGCACGTCCCGCCACCGCGCGATTTCCCCGTTGATTCTGCGTCGCGGTCCGCTCTAAACAGCTGAAAGCCCGGCAGACTTAACGCGCTGTCCGGAACATCTGAATAACATCTGAATAATCGAAATCCGGTAAAATATTTTGTGGTGTGTTCTGCTGAATGTTCAGCAGTTCATCCCTGGTAAAACTGATCATGTTTGACAAACAAAAAACAGGAAAAACTAACAAAAACAGTACAAACACTGGAGAGTTAAGCACTGTGGCTGCCACGCGCGGCGCCATCTTAGCTCATATCTTCAAACCGCTGCTGGTATCTTCATACACAACTTCAAATCAAACTACACAGCGCAGAGTAAATGCGTCATCTGCGTCAGAATGTTATGATTGGCCACGGCTCTGGATTGGCCCAGAGTAGACGTCTTACATCACCGCATTCTGAACCAATATATGCTCATACTGGTCTTCATTCTGCATTCACACACAGCATCATTCCGGCAATTTACTGGTAATGTTACAACTTCTCATACCGGTAAAATTGCCGGAACACATTTACTGGTATTTTTTGAAAAGGTACTGTTCACACATGATCTCTTAACGATAATTTACCGGTAATTTACAAGTAAAGTCTGTATGTGTGAAAGGGGCTAATGTCTACGTAGGCATCTATCTTCAAAGATGTATCTTAACCATCATGGAACTTCACAAGTTATGGTTTTAAAACTCTCTTCATTGGCAGAAACTCTGTTAAAGGTCGCGTATGCAAATAGCACTCCTCACATGAGGCACGAGGACATGCCTAATAGTTTATTACAACAGAGCGCAACAGTGATTGCCCATGTTTTTTGGTTCAAAGCTTAATTTTCCCATTCGTTTTCTCCATAGAAGTTCTTCTAATATGAGTTCTAAGCCATGAATCGAAGTAAACCAACCAGTCCGAAAATAAAACATTACAACATTGATTCAAACCAAAAAAAAAAAAAAAGTGTCGACAAACGAATAAATACAAAATTAAGAAACAACAGTGATTTAAAAGAAGAAAGTAGAAAGAAAGTGAAGTAAACGGTAAAACAATTTAGTGCTTTCGTGTTTATGATTACGATAATAAATTAATATAAAATGACAACAAATACCAGTTTGTAATCAAGCAGCATAACAGACTGTTTTTGTACAGACTAAAAAAAATACTGGAAACGACTGACCCCGAAAGCCTTGCACATTTGTATGTTACAAAAGACCATTAAAAAATATGGTGGATAGATTCTGACATTAACGTTTTACTAAGCTCAAGCCTCAATACTCTCTAAACTGTAAATAAATAAATAAATAAAAAATACACAAACTGGATCAAATTCAAATGTTTAAAATTGTTTAAACACTTCGAATTAGCAATAGTTTTCAGAGTTTATATATTAAGAAATTTGCATTTCCCTTGATTCCATCCAAAATCTTGGATGAAAATTCTGAGATTTTCTCACTTGTGAAGGATGCATACAGTACTGCTTTTGACCAAAACAAGTTTTTTTTTATTTTTATTTTTTATTAAGGCTGCCTAATTTATGCCTAGACGTGTTCTCTAGGTAGACAGGTTTCAGGGCATAGCTGTTGAATATCAGAAATTTCATAATAGTTAAATCTCTCATTAAACCATGACATACAAATAAAGCCATATTTTTGGATTCCAGTCACAGTAGATTTGAGGATTTGACCTGCAGTCTTTGGGATGGTTTGCAATGGTGTGTGGTTGAGGTCTTTGTTTAAGAATGGCCCTCAGATGGGCTTTCACGTCTCAGACTGATGCCTGTGGGAAGGGTTCGAGATGCTTGAGTGGACACACACCCACACACAACACACCACCTCTACACACACACAGGCGCACACACACCTGCACCTGTCACATTTTGTCACTCAAACTAATGACCCAGCTTATGATATGTCAGTCACACTGTGGCAAGAAATACAAGAAGCCTTTTGCCTTTTTTATATAGTAGCTAGAATTGCAAGGAGTTACTGCTTATGTGTGTATGTATGTGTGTAAGAGCAGCTAAGTACTAAGAGTAAGAGTACCAAAACAACAGATTCAAGTGCGCCCAGCTCATTTAGATTAATAGAACATTACAACGAACGTTACAACTTAAGGCCATTTCATGACTGATCGTTAAATCGGACACATGATCTGTTCAGTCCAAATCCATATTATTGATCCTTCACATAATGTAGAGTGCAGAAAACTCCCGTCCACGCAACACTGCCCTAGGCCTGAGTTACAGTCCTTACCACATTTAAACAAACCTCATTCACCGGTGTATTCATTAACACCCAGCCAGAACATTCTACCCAGTTAAATCTTAAGAAATATATTTCAAAAAGAGAATGAAGCCTATGTTTTTATTTTATTTTATTTTGTTCACCCTAATTTCTCATTAAAGTAATGCAAATTAATCTCATTCTAATTAATGTAATGCTTAAAATATCATTATTGTTGTAATTAAAATTATAGTATCCAGACCATGCAATTTTATTAAAATTAAAATAAATACTACCAATATATGTATGCTTATAACCGTACTTTACAAGGGTACAACTCTACAAGTGTACTCTAATGCACAAAAAAAAAAAAAAAAAAATCTCATTATTGTAATAAACATTATTCTGTCTGTACACAATACTTTTTTATTAACTTACTTTAAAACCTTTTTTTCAGGGAGCGTTTAGTAATAGCTGACCTAATTTTTGAGTGAAAACTGAAATGAAAATTTAATTTAAACTCAGTCTGTTTTTCTAAGGTATTTAAACTGTAGAAATAACTTTAATATAATGTTGACTTTATTTTGAACTCAAGACCCACTCACTTCAAAAAGTGGACATTGCAAAAACTGTAATTTAAGGGACATTAAGGCCATTTCAAGCAAACTGAAAAACAGTATACAAAATATTTGTGTGAAATTATAGTATTTACAATGCTTAATAAATAAAATGAGATATTTCTTAAGAAAATTGTTAGAAAAAAATATATACAGAATTATCATCAATGAACATGAAACCTTAAATAAGAATAGACCATATAAATCATTCAGTACGATAACTACCATTCCATGTACTGGGAATGAGATTTTACAGCTAGGCTGCTGACAATTAATGGAAAAAATCTATACTACAAATTTCCTGGGGCAAAATAGACTTTTTAATGATCATTATTTTGGGGTGAAACGTAAACATTATTAAAAAAAAAAAAAAAGTCCCCCCCCCCCCCAGAATTAATGTAAGGTTCTTGACTATTAAATCATTAAATCATCACAGTGAAAAAGAAAAGAAATGCTCCTGTGTTTGTAACCTCAGGACAGCAATAGGTAGGCTTGCTAGAATAAATGTACTTAAGTTAATGTGGTGTTAGTCAACAAGAGATAGTAGAACATGGTTTTAAATATTCATGCAAAGCCTGTGGATATCATGCAGCTTTGTATTTACGGCATCCGACTTTTTTTTTTTTTTTTAACAGTGGATCTGTCTCCTTTTCGCTCTCTCTTGCGCACTCTGATTCAGTGTTGGTGTTATTGATTGAATCGTTCCTCTGTTCTGCCTCCCTCAATTCTATCCGTTTCACTCGTTAGAAGGGAGGGAATGAATAAGTGATGAAAACAAAACAGCGGAACCCTCTTCAGATCGATATTGTGTGTATGTGAGGCAGCGCTAGAGAGGAGTTACTCGGGGGGAATAAGCAAGCGAGAGAGTGTGAAAAAGTGATTGAGGAGTTGAAGAGAGACGCTAACGCTCACTGCCCCGTGTCACAAGAACACCAGGTGTCAGGTTAAAGTCACGCTGACCTCTGCCTCTTTTTAATTTCATTTTTTCCTTCACATATATTTACCTCCTGTACCATCTTTTTGTGCAGTTCCAGCTATGATCACATCCCACCCAAACACTACCATGGCCATAAAGGGGCAGAACAAGGAGTTAAACTGTACCGCCCGGGGTGAGTACCCCATCATCATCCGCTGGGAGCGAGGTGACACTGTTATTGACCCTGACCGCAACCCTCGGTACTCCATCACTACCAATTCCAACGAGAAAAGCGATGAAGTTATCTCCACACTGAAGGTGAGACACATGTGCAAACATGCATACAGTATATGTATGTTGTCAGTGAATGAGTTCAATAAATAAATAAAGACAGAGGCTTGCGTAAATGTTTCCAAACAGGTTTCCTTGTAGACTCTTTCACCCTTTTTTTTGTTTTTTTTTTGCTCTTGTCGTTGGTTTGTTTGTTTACCCAGCCCATTTAGCTGTATTTATTTATTTGTTTGTTTTACTCACTCTAAAAATATTATATATTCTGACCTGAGAAGCACTATTTATTTATTTATTTATTCTTTGAAGCCCATTTATTTATTTGTTTGTTTGTTTGTTTGTGTTTGTTTGCTTGTTTACACACTATAAAATTATTTTGTATTCTGACCTGAGAAGCAAACTGAGCATTTATTTGTTTGTTTACTCACCCTAAAATTATTTTATATTCTGACCTAAGGAGCACATTTATTTATTTATTTGTTTATTTCTTTATTTATTTATTTATTTGGTGAAGCCCATTTAGCTATATTTATTTATTTATTTGTCTGTTTGCTTGTCTGGTTGGTTGTTTTTATTTTCCGATCTTTTCTATATTATTATTATTATTATTATTATCATCTATAAATGATTTTATATTCTGACCTTGATTGATTTGTTTGTTTGTTTAATTATTTTCAATAAATTGTAGTATATTCTGACCTGCAAACCACTTTGAGTTGCATTTTATGTATGAAAGGTAGTTTCCATATTAGGGAATACAATCATTTACCATTCCAATCTTACTTCCAAACTATGTATCTTTGTCCAAACAACACTTTTACATTGTACAATACATGAAGTGGGCCTCAGAATGAGGAAAAGAGAAAAACAAGTTCTTCACTTGAACACTTTCTCTCTTTCTGCAGCTGAAGCCAGCGGAGCGAGGGGATTCCGTCTTTTTCTCCTGCCACGCCATCAACTCATACGGCGAGGGCAGAGGGCTCATCCAGCTGACGGTGCAAGGCAAGACAATCAGCCATGAACAACACGCTCACATCTTACATGATACTCTTTATCTAGAGACACAAAATCAATAATTTACCTCCCAGCCACAAGCCACCTCTTACTCTTCAGCCTCTCTCTCTGTCTCAATCTCCTCCATCTGTTTGAAGTCTATTTCCACTTGTTTTGTTGGCAGAACCCCCTGACCCCCCAGAGCTCGAGGTTCGAGAAGTCAAAGATCGCAGTATGAACCTGAGGTGGACGCAGAGGTTCGACGGCAACAGTATCATCACCAGCTACGACATAGAGTACAAGAACAAATCCGGTGAGGCATTGCTTTGTTTCCATTTCAAGCTTGGATGAATTACATTGTGAGCGTGCATTAAATATGTCAGAAGAGTATGTAGCGAATAAGCTCAGACTGCGTGAAGATGAATGGGATGTGAACGGATTGCCTTATTTTGCTGTTTGTACATCTGCGTTCGTCCTAGTTTTCAGTGCATCGCTTGTTTTTCAAATCCGTATGATTTGACCTGTAAACAGTCCTCTTGCATGCTAACACACGTAATGTTCCAGAACAGCCTGGATGGAGGTGTGATGTAGTAATGTATCTGTGTTATTTTGTCCTTGTCGTAGACCCTTGGGAGCTGAAACATGCCACCCGTAAGATCTCGCCCACCAACAACCAGGCCAACATAGTGGAGCTCCACCCGGCGTCCGTGTACAGCATTCGCATGTACTCCTACAACAAGATTGGACGCAGTCAAGCCAGCAAAGAGCTGACCATCAGCACAGAGGAAGCACGTATGTCTCCCGCCCCTGATCAGGCATCATTTACTCACCCTCACGCCGTTCCAAACCTGTACCGACTTCTTTCTGTGGAACTCAAGGGATGAATTTTTGAAGAATTTCCTGGCCATTATTTTCCACAGAAATGTACTGATCGGGTTCTTGAGTTCTCATTGACTCAGTGTTTCGATCACATTGATTGAAAGCTCACTGGAAGGGACGATTATCAGTAAATTTCAGCCTATTTCTTACACTAATCATAGGACTTCAAATAATTGGAATATAGCGCTTAAGTCATAAAGGACACTTTTATTATACTTTTATGGTGCTTTTGTACCCTTTTTAAATCTTACAAGTACTAGTCCCCTGTCATTGTAGCTACCAGGATATCATTCAGAATTTCTCCTATTGTGTTTCAAAGAAAAAAAGAAAGTCATGCAGGTTTGGAATGACTTCGAGATGACAGAATTTTTTATTCCTTTAATATGCTTCTGATATGATGTGATTCTTTTCTTATAGCTCCTGATGGGCCACCCATGGATGTGATTTTACAGCCAATGACCTCTCAGAGTATCCGTGTCACCTGGAAGGTATGTCTGCGACTCCTAAACTTGCCGTTCTTTGGACTTTAGACCCAAGGTCTTCAACTTTGCTCCTGGGGACCTACTGTCTTGCAGAGTTTAGCTATGATCCTAATCAACCAGCTAATAAAGGTCTTCAGGATCACAGGCCAGGTTTGATGAAGCAGGTCAGGACAGTGGGTCCCTAGGAGCAGGGTTGAAGTCCTACGCTTTAGAGTTTTAGATTCACTTCTTACTGTATGTCATTTTCTTTTCACTCCACTTAGGCACCTAAGAAAGAGCTCCAGAATGGAGTGATACGTGGCTATCAGATCGGTTACAGGGAGAATGGACCGGGCAGTAATGGACAGTACAGTATAGTGGAGATGAAAGCCACAGGTGATAGTGAGGTGTACACCCTGGATAACTTGAAGAAGTTTGCTCAGTACGGTGTGGTGGTCCAGGCATTCAACCGAGCCGGAACTGGACCTTCTAGCTCTGAGATCAATGCCACAACACTTGAGGATGGTAATGAAATACACTCTATCGATCTATCGATCTATCTATCTATCTATCTATATATTATGCTCTGGGGATTTCTTTTGCGTGTGATTGTGCACGAGTCAGGGCGACTCTGGCCCGTGGCCCTCATCCACATGCGTGTCACTGTCACCGCAGCGACAGTGATATTGATGCTGTTAAGGATAACAGTAATAGCAACAAGCATAGGAAAAATAATTATAATTAGCCTGTCTGCCAAGGCCCCTCTCCCTGATCCACTGCTTTTCCTCCCAGTCTAATTATCTGCAGCTGAGCGCATTGTCTCCCCCTCTCTCTTTTCATCTTTCCTCCAGATCCCTCTCTCCGGCTTTCAACTCCCCTCCTCTCCTCTCCCACTCCTCTCTCACTCGCTCTCAAAACACCTTTCATTTATCTCTCCCTCCATCTCCCAACTTCCCCTTCCACCCCTCCGCCCACTTCTGTCCCGCTGTCTTTCTTCTCCATTCTTATTTTTGGAAAGTTCCTGGGTTCTTTTTGTGCCACTGTTGAGCTCTTCCATCATTTTTTCCCCGATGACTTTGTTTTTACCTCCATCAGTGATGTTCTTGTCAAGTTTAGTTTTTCTTCCAATCCTAATATCGTAAAAAAAAAAAAAAAATCCAGCTTAACCAAGATGGTCTACTAGATTACAACCAGGTCTACTTGCTGGTAGTGCAGCCAATTGGCAATCCAGACCACCTCTGACCAGCTAGAAACCATGTAAAACTATCTACCACTTTAAGGTGTTTTCACTTGCATCTTCTGACAGACACAGACCAATGCCGGCAGTCACCAGATTATAGTACATCACTTCTCAGACATTCCAAGACCTGACAAACAAGATTCAAAATGTCCAATCAGCAAAAAAAAGCAATGACAAGGGGTAACACAATGATTCAATGAGTCGAACATGTCTGTTGCTGTTGATTGGTGATTGTCGATGCATTGTGAATTGGAAAAAAGAATCAAATTGCAGTGTTTTCTGCACTGTTGCCTCTAGTCAGACCGACTGAGCATGTTGAATCAACAGTAGAATCCACTGGCAAGAGAAATCACACTGATTGACTTTTCAGCGAACCAGTGCACTAGAAGAAAAATGGATGTGATTAAACAAAGTCAAGAGGGCACACACACAAGACCCTTCCTAGCTCTTCCGGTTTTCCTTTTTGAGTGACCAATACAGGCTACTGCCACATGCTGGTATGGAGAGTTATTTCCTCTCATGCAGGTGTAGAACGTACAGACTAGTTGGCCATTGGCTGTAGTCTTTGCAGTGTGCTCAAGTGTGTTCAACTTTTTGTCTCAGATGCAGGTGACTTGAAGCAATACCACAGGTGCCTTTTGTCACTGCCAGGTCTTTGATGTCGGTTTGATGTATCTGGGCATCGTTGAAAAGTGGTTCAATGATGGTTGGTTTTGTTTGCTTCAAATGGGAGTCTTTGGGATGATTCATTGAAAAGATCTGACTCAAACAAATGATTTGTTCATGAATCACATGGCTACTTCTCTCATAAATGCGCCAAGACGACTTAGGGTGGATGTCAAGATTTTCAGTGCATAATGACTTGAATTTTGTCTGTTTGTTGAATATTGTACAGAAAGCCTACTGTATGACAGAAGAAACACAGATATACAGACAACTTTCCTGACACCTTTATGGTCCTGACATTCTCTTTCTTTATATTTACAAAAGCAGCCAGGATATTCTTCAAAAAACCTTTTATGGAAGAAAGAAAGTCATACTTGTTTGAAATGACGTGAGGGTGAATAAGTAATTTTGGCTGGGGGAAAGCAAGATGCCAGTATACTCGTAAGATACCAATATACCTGTTCCATGCATCAGATCCAGACAGTGAGTGAGAGTCTTGGTTTTGTGGGCAGGGTTGAAGAGTTCTTGCGAGTTGTGCTCATGAACGCTCTGTCAAGCCGTTCTACTCTAAATGGCAGTTTTAGTGTGGTCCACCAGGGCCAGACAGAGTCGGACCCTAAGGCCTCTTCAAACAAATACCATCATTTCTCCTCTGCTCTCTCTCCCTCCCTCCTCACACCATCTCCTTTACTCGCTCCTTCTCTTCCTGCGCCAGCTGCAGCTGTTCCCTCATAGAGCCAAGCCAGCTTTATCCCTCCTCTATCCCTCCGTTCATCCTGTCGTCCGCACATGCTTTTTTCCCTCCCAGCAAGTCACACAGACAGGCTCTGTGTTCCCTCAATAGTGCCATTATTTATTCAGAGACACAATTTGGCAAATCACCACCGCCACATTTGCGGTGTATCCGGAAAAAAATCAAATGCATTTAGTAGGTGAAACAGCTCAAGATCAAGATAACAATAACGTTTCACTTCTCTTCAGCGTCGGGACGTGATTGTTCCGTCCATTTTGAGTGTAGTTACAAGGCTGTTGATGCTCTTGGGCCATACCAAGTGCTCCAATTGCAGTATATTACTGTCATTTTACTATATCACTGTAATTGTGCTCTTTCACTGCAATTTTTGGTTTCCACTTCACCTATTGTATCTTGTTTCCATTGGTGCCTGAATTATTTTCCTGCCGCTTCCTTTGCTTTTATGTGACCGTCTCTCGTTTTTCTCTCGCAGTTCCCAGCCAGCCTCCCCAGAATGTACGGGCCATTACAGTGACATCAGACGAGGCGGTGATCACGTGGTCCGAGCCCCCACGGATGACCCTGAATGGGGTTCTGAAGGGCTACCGTGTTGTGTTCTGGTCCCTCTACCCCGATGGAGGTGGGTGCTGTGGGGGCCAGACACTTGGTCTAAATCAGAGTAATTATACGCTATTACTGTTACTCCCTCACTAGCAGCAGTCCCCATAGAGCACCCCTTACTGCCTACCCGTGTATCTGTATCCCGGCCAGTCCAATCCACAGACGGTGTACATTTGTGGGTGGACAGGTGTATGTCTGCGTGTTGTTGTCCTTTATATCTGAAGTGTGTAAACTGTGGATTAAGAAATCAGCGAAAGTGTCTTCAGTGTCACATGATCCTTCAGAAATCATTCTAATTTGCTGAGTTGGTGCTCAAGAAACATTTATTATTAATTAATGTTTAAAACAGTTATGTTGCTTAAAGGGATAGTTTCAAAAATGAAAATTCTGTCATTATTCACTCACCCTTGTGTTGTTCCAAACCTGTATGAATTTTTTTCTTCTGTTGAAAACAAAAGATGTCATTTTGAAGAATGTTGGTAACCACCGCTAGTTGCATTGACTTCCTTTTTTTTTCGCATACTATTGAAGTCAATGGCTACTGGCAACTGTTTGGTTACCAACATTCTTCAAAATATCTTCTATTGTGTTCATCAGATGACAGAAACTCATACAGGTTTGGAACAATGTGATGGTGAGTAAATAAAATGTTTTAATGTCATTGTTGATAAAGTTAATGTGTTTAATGGACAAACGTTTTTAATGAATAAAATGAAAAAAAAAACAAATCAGACTGCAAACTTTTGAATGGTAGCGTACTTTAACCAACTTGTTTGAACAGTAAAAATGGTTTATAAATGGGCTGAATAATGTGAAAGTAATGACAAGGTAAGGGTATATTATTTATACCAAACAGAATTGAGAGAAAAATCAAGTCTATGGGTCCTTTTGTGTTTATTCGGCTATGTCACTTATAAAAAAAGTACTGTGGCAGCACCTTGGTACAGTAACGATATCATATGGTAATACTACTGTATGATACTTTGATATATACCTTGAACTAAATCGTATTCAGTAGCGATCAAGGTTCTTCAAAAAAATAGTATGGCGTTACCATGGTGTATGTCCAAAAATAAATGGTATTTTAACATCTCCGAAGAGCCATGGGAAAACTTCTTACTTTTTGTTTGTCTTGCATTAGGACATAAATATCATTGTCTGCTAAATATAACTATAGCAGTGACAAGCAACCCTTTGTCCAGAAAAACAGACTATTTTAGTCTCCCTCTGAATAATATCATGGTACTTTTTTGTAATCGGAATGTGTAAACATGGTTCTCCTGTGTTCCCTCATGTGATGTGCTGTTATTAGTGAGTAAACAAACATGCAGAAAAAGGAGAGTCATAGTTTTATTTCACGTCTCTCAGAATGGGGAGAGATGCAGAACATCACTACCACTCGTGAGCAGGTGGAGCTGAAGGGTTTGGAGAAGTTCACAAACTACAGCATTCAGGTTCTGGCCTACACACAGGCAGGAGATGGCGTCCGCAGCAACGTACTCTACATACAGACCAGAGAAGACCGTAAGTTCACACACCACACATGACCACTGATCCTTAAGGAAAAATCAATGTTACTTCTTACTATTGAGCATATTTATGATCCCTTAAATAGGCAGCTCACTAGGTTTTGGACCACAAATGTATCTAAATGTATCTATGTAACAGATAATTGTGACCTTCCAGTTTTCAACCCAGCCAGTGGAGAACCCATATTCAAACATACAGCCACATTATGTGTAAGCCACTTCCCCTTTACCCCGGCTTTATTTAAGCTCAAGGGTGTGTGTGTATGAAGTCTGGATGGGGGAGGTTGTTGGGTAGAAAATCTTGCCACATAACCACATTAGCTGGGGGCAAGTGCTGCATGGTCCAGGTCTAGAATGATGCTGGATTGCTTGATTGCTGGATACGGTCGCTGTGGCGACATTTAGGCTCTGATATAGCATTAGCACACTTAATGAGAATTAAGACGCAGGAAGCGGGGGTCTGGGTATGTGTCTCAAAGCAGATCCTCCTTCCAACACAAGGAGAAGGATTTATTCTTTGTGGATTAGCTGACATTAATTTTGTGCTTACATTGGTCGGGATAGGATTAGGGCGATATCTGTCTCTCCTCTTTTCCCTGGTGGGGTTAAGGGGGGTTCAGGGAAATAAGGGGTGTTTTAGTGCTGGAGAATATTTAATTGCATATGATAGATTTAGGAGTGTATAGGTGTGTGGTGTTGGTTTGTCAATGGGCTACTTGTCCAGAATTTTCAGTCCATGATTTTGGCCCATTTTTCCTATGCTCAAAGAAAGGAATTATGCTGTTAAATCATCATTAATACCACAAAATATCACAGTTTGTGTCACCACATTTTAAGACCTGAACCCCTCACGGATTGACCCATTAGACTAAACCCTAGTAATGATGATGATCCTCTTCAAATCTCCATGTCTACCTGAATATTCTAGACACACTAAAGTGAGACGGTTATTTCTAAGATGGCAGAAGTGTGAGGGGAGTTCAATGGATTTGGGGCCAATTCTAAAAATAAAAAAAGCTCTGTACCCCCACACATGGACATGTTAAAGGTCCCATATTGTACACCTTTATGGAGTTTTATTTTAGGTTTTGATGTCCTTAAGAATATATATTCGCAGTATAAGTACCAAAAACCATCTCAATATATTTTTACAGCTACTTTCTCATGAGCTCTGATAAAAACAGGTCGATTTGGCCTGTCTAATTAATATTCATGAGCCTATCTTCTGATTGGCCTGTTTTCTGAGTGACGCACCGCTAGGCCAACCACAGGTAACTAGGGTCATGTAGGACCGACGTCACAATTACGTCACCGTACTAAGCTGTAAGCAAAACAAAGGAAAAATTGCCCTGGAGGCGGCCCATTCAAACCAACGCAGATTTGGCTACATAAGGAGCTAATATCATCTTGTTGTGATGTTGGGTGCCAGAATCGACGTAATACAGCCTCAAATTAGAAATTTGATCGCATATGTTACCTGCTGCCACTGCCAGACAAAAACCGACGACAGCTGTGGTGAAACGAGATAAAACGAGCGGACTGGACAGAAACGATCGTCAAAAATGTTCGCGTTTACAGCGCACGCTTCTTATCAGAAAAGGTTCAATAAAGTATTGTCTTTTGTTGTTATGGGCGCGTCTGAAGATTTCTTGCATCTCACGACTGTCGTGTATGAAATAATGTCTGTGTGCATGTGTGTAAAACAGCAAACTGACGATTTATATATAATCATTTGTAATTGTATACACTGTTGTGATTAATTGTGGCTGGAATAATATTGTAGCAGTAAAAATAGTTGCCTGCTGAAATCTAAATGTATTTACATCTTCGTGATGACTAGACACGGTGAGTTTGTCTTTACTATACATGTTAGACGTGATCCACCTCATAGTAACAGTCCTGTCAGATTGTCCATCCTTTGAGTGAGAGTGTACAGTAACGTTACAGGTCAGCCAATCTGGTTTCGTCTGTTAAAGTGAACCTTTTCGACATGTTGCCGTGTTGTTGTTGCTCATGGATGTGATGGTGTCTGGGGGTTTGGCAAAAGGACGGTAGGCGGTGCTCGGGAAGTTGTTCGGACGTCACATTTTTACGGAAGTCACAGCGGCTCTTGAAAAAACACAGCAACTTTATGCAGGTTGTGTGCACTTTACAGTGGACTGACTGTTTTGAAACTTATATGGTAGTTACATAGCCCCTAGATCTCTGTTATCATGAAAAAAGCCAGGAAATTTCAGTTTTGACAATAGGGGACCTTTAACAGACAGAAGGTTCAAGGCCTGTTCACACCAATGTGCAAAAACATGTTCAGTTTTTGAATGTGGTTTGTCTGTTCAGACAAATAGAAAAAACGGTGCTGAATAAAAATGCAAATTCACTCTCTCAGTAGGTGGCACTTATTTGTATTTGCTATAGTGTTTATCAAATAACACCAAATACAAGAGTACAGAGATAAAAGAGCCAGTTCCGCATTCCTCTTCTATTGTTTACTGTTGCTTAACAAAATTGCCATAGTTTTCTGTAACAGCAGCGGCTCTCACCATATGAATGAAAGCTCAAAACTTAGTGGTCAGCAAACTTTCTTTTCAGTGCAATGAAAAGAGAACAAAAATGTGGTCACATTGACAGCATGTGAATGTTGTCTGAACACCAATCATTCAAATATATATCATGTGCACTGTATGCAAACCTTAGTATATATGTAAAAACCCAAAGTATACTTCGTCAGCTGACTAAATAGGCAAAAAGGCTGCTTAACAACATCTTGTAAGTCCAGAAATGCTCCAATCTGGAATATTTTACACATTCAACATTTTATGAACATACCTTTTGGTCACTGGGAAGTGATATATCCCACAATGCCTCTGTCATACATTAAAGAATACCTATTTTGCTCTTTTTTACAACATGTAATATAAATCTCAGGTGTCGCCAGAATGAAGCTTCAGCTCAAAATGTCCCATAGATCATTTATTATAACATTTTGAAAATGCCTATTGTGAGTGGAAGCAGAAACACGCTGTTGTCTTGCATGTCTCTTTTAATGCAAATGAGCTGCTGCTTTTCCAGAATAGGGCTGTGCCTTTACAGCTTGTATCTTAGATACTCTGCCAAAAAAAACAAACATCTGTTTTGATATTTTAATGATGTTTTAATTATCATGTCTATCACACTGAAATCATGTGTTTTAAACCATTAGTTTAAACTTCTGATATACAGTTTTCTGAGCGCACACATCCGTGCACAGAAAGCGGCTGTCACGCGGCATGTGAGTACTAAGTCTTATTGTGCTTAAACTGTCAAATACACACAAGTTTATGTTAAAAACACACGAGTTACAAAAACAGTCGGTTAAGTCTGTGAAGGTAAACAGTACAGTTAGCATGCTTTGCTTGAACTTTTTCCATGGCGTTAGAACTGGTACATCATTATCGCTTGCAAAAACACAATGGCGGCGCCGTAGATGGAAGCGTGCAGAATAAGGGGCACTAATATTATAATAAGATGTTTTTTTCACAAGCTTGCAGAGAAAGGCTTACCAAAACAAATTTACTGGGTTGTTTTTTTTTCACGTTTTCTGGGTTGGTAGATGCACCGGTGACCCGTTGATAGCACTTAAACACAGAAAAAGTCAGATTTTCATGATACGTCACCTTTAATCTAATGTTCTGTTTCTCTTTTTCTCTTTCAGACCCCGGCCCTCCAGCGGGCATCAAAGCCGTGCCATCCTCTGCCACCAGTGTGGTGGTATCCTGGCTTCCACCTATCAAGCCTAATGGTATCATCCGAAAATACACAATTTACTGTTCCAGCCCTGGATCAGGCCAACCGGTGAGGCAAAAAGGGGAAATTTGTTTTTAACATTGATTTTGGTGTTGGTGTCGCTTGGTTTAGTATTTTTGTTAAAAAATGGAGGCATGCTTGTGTTTGTGTGTTTGTTGAAGTGGACGAAAGTGAATATTTGTGTGTTTTTTTACACTTATGTGCTTTATTTCATATGGGTGTGGGAACAGTATGTGTGGATTTTAGATTCTATCAGTTTTCTTTCAATTCTAAGTATAAATCAGTGTTTATTTTGCGATATTGTCTATTTGCATCTGGATTTGTGTCGAGTGTATTTTTAATCTGTGCATGTGTGAGGT
The DNA here is from genome assembly GCA_021397915.2 of Tor tambroides. NCBI lineage: Eukaryota > Metazoa > Chordata > Actinopteri > Cypriniformes > Cyprinidae > Tor > Tor tambroides. The sequence goes on along the minus strand of JAFVLL020003605.1, from coordinate 20,503 downwards.
TGTGCTGCAGTATCAGCAGGATGTGTGTGTGCGTGTGTGTGTAAATGAGAGGCTCATACTGCAGTGTGTGCATGCAAGCTCACCCTCCCGTCTCATTTGCATATCTGCGTCTCATCACGTTGCCTAGACAACCTCATCTGTTCATCAGGGAGGGCAGGAAACAAGCTGACAGCACACACACAAACACACACACATCTCACAGGCTCGATCACATTTATAACCACCTCCTCGACAAACACACACACACACGTAATTTGTGTACTCTCACCCTGAATTAATGTACCTGTCCAGATGTACACATGCTCACTCTTTTCCTTTCTTTCGCTCATTCACAAATCACTCCTCTCTCTCTCTCTCTCCGGCCTCTCGCAGAGCACGGGGTGATTACTATGTAAATGAGTGTGAGAGGAGAAGGGGGGAGGAGAAGGTTGAGGAGGAGGAGGAAGGGGGGTCAGACTCAGCGTGCGGGGAGTACTTTTGTTCCTCTTTTCATTATCTCCCTCTATCGCTCCCCGGATCACTGCTATCTCCACACCGGAGGAATATTTTAATATCCGTTACAGCGCTCCACCCCTCCCGTCTGCACCTCCCATACCTGATTCATGCTGAGAGACACAGAGAGAGACAGAGAGAGAGAGAGAGGAAAAGATGAATCGAAATTAACTAGGGAGAGAAGGTTCAGAAGCCTAGTAAGCTGGCTACCTAGACAGCATCTTTAGGTGTCACAGACACAACACAACACTGCCTTCTAAGGAAACTTTTTGATGTCCCACAAATATGATCTTTTGTAAGTGACCACCTTCCTAAAATGTGAAGGCAGCTAAATATAGAAGACCCATTTGTCCTAGTTTGTATTGTGAAAAATGTCATGTAAACTGTATTATTATTATTATTATTATTATTAAAAAAGGGTTAGTTCACCCAAAAGTGAAAATTCTGTCATTAATTACTCACCCTCATGTCATTCCAAACCCAGCCCGATCTCACGGCAATTCGTACATATTTTACGAGGTGGCTAATTCGTACGAATTCGTACGATTTTTGCTAAGTCGTACGTATTTTACGAGTTGCCAATTCGTATGAATTTGTACGAATGACCTACACCTAACCCCGCCCCTAAACCTACCCGTCACTGGGGTTTAGACAAATCGTACTAAATCGTACGAGCGAGGTCGTACGAATTCGTACGAATTAGCCACCTCGTAAAATACGTACGAATTGCTGTGAGATAGCGTTGTCCAAACCCAAAAGACCTTCGTTCATCTTCGTTCATATTTTTGATGAAATTCAAGAGCTTTCTGACCCTGCATAGACAGAAACGCAACTACCACGTTCAAACCCCAGAAACGTAGTAAGTACATCGTTAAAATAGTCCATGTGACATCAGTGGTTCAACCTTAATTGTATAAAGCTACGAGAATACTTTTTGTGTGCAAAGAAAACAAAAATAATGACTTTATTCAACAATTTCTTCACTTCCGTGTCAGTCTTCAGTGTGTGTTCACGAGTGTACCACGACAAATCGCATGGTGCTGCTGACATAGGAGCCAGCATTCTGATGTTGAACGTCCATCTCTCTTAGTTCATCCTCTGTACATTCTGGTTCAAACAAGTAAGGCTGGGCAAAAGATTGCAAGTTGTCCTCTCTGTCGAAATCTTCAGATGTTTACAAAGGCTGTTTTATGTACAGCGTGCGTCTTCCTCTGCTTGTAAAAAAGGCGCAGCGCATCTGGTTTCTAAGTCAGAACATTATTTTTCGTAAAGTCATTATTTTTGTTTTCTTTAGGCAAAAAAAAGTATTCTTGTAGCTTCATAAAATTGATGTTGATCCACTGATGTCACATGGACTGTTTTAACAATGTCCTTGCTACCTTTCTGGGCCTTGAACGTTTAGTTGTGTTGCTGTCTATGCAGGGTCAGAAAGCTCTCGGATTTCATCAAAAATATCTTAATTTGTGTTCCGAAGATGAATGAAGGTTTTACTGGTTTGTAACGACATGAGGGTGAGTCATTAATGACAGAATTTTCATTTTTTTGTAAACTATCCCTTTAATAGTAGTAGTAGTAGTATACCAGTGTAACTACTAATAACTGTGATAATTAGTAGTAATATTTTGTTATTATAATGTTCTTATAATGTGCTATTATAATTACGGAGTGTCTATTTTACACTAAATGCAAATAGCCCGCCTTGTTGGCAAAGGCTATTTACACTAACTCCACCCACCAACGTGTGTTTGGGTTAGTCAAAACTTAAAAAAGACGCACATTTAGTATTAGTTTCAGTGGCGTAGGTGATAAGGCGCATACTTTTTGACGCGATCGACCCGAGTTCGAGCCCGCCTTTTGCCAAACTTTTTTTATCCCTTTTCAAATCTCATATCGCATCAGAAAGGCATTTATTTTCAATAAAAATGAAGGAAATAAATAAAAAAGTTGAAAATAAATATTGGGTAGGGTTAGGGTAGGTGTAGGGAGGGCTTTATTGTCCCAATAAGGTAACATCCATTTAATAATTTGAATTAAAACTATAATTTACACTCAATACGTTATTATTGCGTACTGTTTTATAATGTACTACAATACTGAGGTGCAGATAATCGCCGCTATTTGCAATAAGTAGTATAAATAGCAGAAAATCTTGCTATATTAACAGTGTAAATAGAATCTATAGCTATTTGCACTTAGTGTAAATAGCATATCGTTAAAAAATACTGCTATTTTCACGGTGTAAATAGCATCCATCGCTATTTGCACTTAGTGTAAATAGTATCTATTGCTAAAAAATGTGCTATTTGCACTTAGTGTAAATAGCATCTATCGCTATTTACACTTAGTGCAAATAGCCGCTGCCAGTTATTATTATTTAGCATTTTTACACTTCTCTGACCTTCCCTGTGGGTGCCCCAAGCACAGAAACCACCATCACACATATAATTTGCAAAGAAGGCTAGCCCGGAATGCATTGCGACAAACTTCATCTTGGAGATCTGAAATCGCATACTGTATAGTAGGTGCTACATTTGTTTTAAAACTTACAGTACTTTGCGACTGTTAAAAAAGTTCTAGTAAAAAATTTTCTATATAGTATGAATGCGTGTAGTACTAATGAAATTCATACTACATCCGCCATGTTGTCACTGTCATGTGAGAGTAAAGTATCCATCAGATGCACACTTCAGAATCTCAGTAGATGTACCAGGTCATCCAGGTACTTTTCGCCTACTGTTTTATGAATACTATGAATTTGGACATACTACTCGCCTCACGCAGTTTTTCGCATACTATATAATATGAAAGTAGGCATATTCGCATGCAAGGAAAGAGTTATTCCACGATGGCTGACCAAGGTGGTCAAATTATACCTGGGGAATTTCAGTATGTGACTATAATGATGCTGTCTGCGCACTTAAGCCAACCAAAACACTATTGTAGCATTGACTTCTACTATCTTCTACATCTACTCTATTTATTTATTCATTTATTTGCTTTCATACTGGTGCAGAATAATTAAAATCCATTGTGAAATTAAATGTAAAGTGTTCCAAATAAATCACTTATGAGGTTCCATTTCAGTTAGAATGCTCCCTCAGAAGACAGCTGCTTCTGTAGGTAGTATACAGCAAGGCAGCTCACTAGGTTTTGGGTCAGGGCTATAAAGAGAGAAAGGTATTTCTGATTATGAACAGAGTATGGAAATATATTTATCCAAAATCCATTAGCCTCAAACCATCATAAAAGTCGCCTTGTCATTAATTGAGACAACACTATGTGTGTGTGTGTGTGTGGATGTGTTAGCGTCACCGTCGAGGGGTATGATGGAGGATGGCAGGGCAACATTCAGGGCGATTGGTGGGAATGACACTGTGTGTGTTTGCATGTCTGCGGGCAGCAGACGTTCACTGTGATGAGCATGCGTTTGGACAGCAGACACACGGCTCTCTTAAACACACTACAATTACAGAGAGCTTGAAGCACAGCCTAACATCGCATTATTTCTGTGTGTGTACAGCGCACGTTTTTATGTTTTTGTTGTGCATTACAATGAAATGTGTATATATAATAATAGAAATACTCATCATGGAGTGTGTGTGTGTGTGTGTGTGTGTGTGTCTCACGCATGCTGAGGTGAGCAGCAGATATCTCTCATTAGTCGGCCTCTATTGTTAGTGTTATCTGAGGCTGACTGATCTAGTGTGTCTAGGGGTATTGTCTTTTTACCCTCTCATCTACTCGTGTAAGGCCCCCTGGGTCTCTCTCTCTCTCTCTCTCTCACATACACACACAAACGCACACACAGGCACATAGTTCACCCTTTTTCACTCACATAAAGAAAAGCAGCAGAAATCTCTTAGCATGTTATTTAGCAAACGCTATTAAGTCAAGGGTAAAGGAAAGAATTGTGTTCATTTTCAGCCAGGTCATTCATTTTCTCCAGGTGCCGCCACACCAAGAGTTACACATTCATCTTCACCTTTAAAGAGTCCAGTATAAATCCCGCATGAAAACAAGTCATCATATTTCATTTTTAACTTTAAAAAGCATTTTTATATGAGCTGGAGCCTAAAGCAAGGCCAAAAACATTCTCTGTGCAAACACACATTAATTCTTAGCAAGCACAGTTCTGTGTGTAAAACATTCATTATTGTGGTGGTAACAAAGCTCAGTACTCAGCTGTTATAAGATGTTACTTTTAAACTGAATCTGTTATTAAGGTGCAATATTTTGTGGGGAAAAAAGGTCCATTGCCATTAATGTATTGATGTATGAAGCACATCTCACACAGAAGTCACTTTTAAACCAGCAACTTTCTGTTTGTCAATGCAGCAAATTCATCTTGGTAAGATTTCAAGGTGTGGTCACATTTACCATTGTTTGTCAAATTTTCACAAGCGAAATCAAGGCATTTCAATAGGAATAAATGGGATCAGGAACTTCATGTGAGGGCGTAAGATTTCTTCACACAGATTCCGCAATGGTTTCAAATGGTCACATTAATTCGCTGTACATCACAATCTGTGTGGGCAACTTTTTCGCCATCATGTGAACTCCCGATCACACAGTTTCCTATTACAGGATTTTGTCCCCAGTATTGAAGAACAAGGGTAGATGTGGCCGCACCTTTTTTCAGGTAGTTAGCTATAAACTATAGCCATACATTTCTGCCTCAATAGCATGACCAAACAGAAAAATAACTGTTTTAAAATGGGTTTCCTGAATAGAATATAAGGGCCTTTATACCCGGTCACTTCATGCATTTTCTCTGATCGGATATAAATCTGATTTCTGTTAATAAATCTGATAAATGTGTCTCCGCAAAATGGATATATATCCGATCTTCAGTTTCCGCACTATATGCACATTTAACGGTGTTCACGTCAATGAAAACAACAGATATGCACTGAATTTTATCATAAGCTATTTCAAGATCAAAGACCGCAATAGGAGAGAGTGTGGCATCGGCACTAGTAAGATAATTTAGTCTCACTACTTTTAATGAAGATGCTTATGTGTTGAGTGTCTGCGACTTACTTTCAGTTTAATTTGCGACAGTTTGCATGTCGGCTTTCTGAAGAGATACTCAGCTACTCAACCGTGGCAATGCGTGTTGCATTAGCGCTGTCATATCTGACTATAACGTCATATAGTCTATAAAACGCTCTCATACGTTTATTATTGTAACATTCTAGGAGAATTCAAATTTACATATGTGGTTTCAACAATCAGATGCATTTACACTTGTCCGGTTTTGACTGGAATATGTCCCAGACCACCTCCTGTGGTTTGAGTGATCGGATTTAAATCAATCTCGAAAGCATTTTGGAGGGCATTTACACCTGGTCTTTTCCAAAAATGCATGAAGTGACCAGGTGGCCCTAAAATAGTCCCTCCTACATTTTAAAATTTTAACTAGCTTAAAGAGTATACTGACTGTGTAAGTTGACAATTTATGCAAATACCCACTATAATGGCTCTTGTGGCAGTGCTGAGAATGTGATGTACCGGTGTTTCATTATGATTTGTGTTTGGACGCACTTAGAATTGCAACAATGCATGAAATCGAGTTTACATAGCTAGAAACATACGTGTCCAAACATTTGTCTTTATCAGTTCTAGGCACATTTCTAACTTTATGTGTTTTTGCAATGATCTCAGGCACCCAGCGAATATGAAGCCAACCCTGAGCTGCTGATATACAGAATCACCCACCTGACCCGAGGTCAGCAGTATCTGATCTGGGCAGCTGCCGTTACCACTGCTGGTCGGGGCAATATCAGTGAGAAGGTGACTGTGGAGCCTGCTGGAAAAGGTGAGTCCACCTAGAGTTTAATGGGAAAATAAGTGTTATTCATAGCCATGCTGGCGTGATATGTTTCCAATCGTCTTTGTACCTAAACATATGCATTAAAGAAGTCAAAATCTGATCTCAGAACAGACAGTTTCTACACGGAAATTGATGTTTTAGGTTTCCTGTCTGTAATTTAGCTTTATTTACTTAGCAATCATGTAGAAATTGTGCAATTGCCTGATAAGGCAGATGACCTGAGTGAGAACTGGGTGTTACAGGTCATTCTCTGTCACTGATGCTCTCTTCTCTTCCTTTTCTTTGATTTTCTCCTGATGGATAGAGGTAAAGCCTGTCATTTATTATGTGGAGAGGAGTAAAAGCATCTAAATGAGAAAGAGATGGCAGACAATGACCCAGCCAATATGCCAGACAATGAAGGGGGCAGTTCAATCAATATTTCTTGGGTCAGAAAACCAGGGAGAGAATCTATGAATGTGTGTGTGTGTTCTTATTTAACAACCAATTCACAGCTAGTTTAAAGAGCAAGAGTCCCTTGATGGCTGTTTTTCATGTATGTACAATTTCCACTGTGGTCAAAACATTAAACATTATCTGAATACATTAAATGTTCATTATATACCATGTAGACTTTAAACTGTAGAAAATATACTTTTAAGGGTCAGGTTCACACAGAACATGTTTTTGTTTATAAAAATGCGAGGTGCGGTGCAGTGGAATGGGAAAAAAATGCAAAGTCGAAAGATGCATTTTTTTTTTAAGTTGAACTTGAGTGTCATGTTTTTAGAATGCATGCGTGAGACACTGCAAAAGAGTTGAGTGCAATGGTCAAAGATGTCTGTCTAAGTTGGCTTGATAGCCTTGTGGGCAGCTTGCTGATATAAAGTGCCATTGCACTTCAGGCGTCACGAGTTTGAGTCCAGGCTTGCGGACCTTTCCCGATCCAGGCCTCTCTCTCTCTCTCTCCCATTTTGCTTCCTGTCCTATCACAATAAAGGTAAAAATGCCAAAAATAAATCCATCTAGTAGACCAGTATATTAATATATGACTCTTTGGTTGTCCTACTCAGCTCCTGCTAAAATCCTGTCTTTCGGAGGAACGGTGACCACTCCGTGGATGAAGGAAGTCCGGCTGCCATGCAGCTCAGTGGGAGAGCCAACACCCACCATCAAATGGACCAAAGACAGGTCTAGGATCAGCTTTTATCACTGTGTTTTTCCAATGAGTCTTTCAAATATAGACACTTACAGGTTTAGATTTACAAACCCAAATACTCTTCTGACTCTTCTTAGACATTCACCTCTAATTTACTCAAAGATGAGAAGGTCAATATGACTGTGATTTGATCCTTACAGTGAAGACACCGCCATCCCAGTCACTCAAGATGGTCACCGGAATATTCTTTCAAATGGTACCCTGGTGCTGCGCTCTGTGAAAGCTGAGGATTCTGGGTACTACACCTGCACGGCCACCAACACGCTGGGGTTTGACACAATCATCGTAAACCTACTGGTACAAGGTAAGTAAGAGCATACTCCCATGCCGTCCTGTAATGGCTCATTTCCACTGAACGGTACGGTTCAGTACAATACAGTACGGTACGCAATTATTTCCATTTCTGAAGTTGTGAATGGTACCAAAATAGTAAACTGTACCATACCTGATTTTGGGGACTCTTCCATTGGGGAAACTATCACAGTAGTCCGGTACCGAAAGGGTGGAGCTAGAGTCACTGCAGAACATTGATTGGCTGACAGAGAATCGTCACTTGTGCGTGCTACAAGGGGAATGAAACGTCTCCTTCACTTGTCCCGCTATGCTGCTCATGTGTGTTTTTGGCTTGTTTACATCAGAGAACGCAAACACAAAAAAAATATAACAGTGTCACTCTTTCTTCTTCGCGCAATAATGACGTCCATCTCTACTTTCCGGCATAAACCACGCCTATCAAGTAAAGCCTGAGACACTGCACGATTTTAGCAATCCTATAAGATCATTGCATGTCACACTGTGTGACATGGATCTAATAAACTTGGCTACGATGTGTGCAGACTGTACGATGATGACACCTATTTACTCATAGGCTACGGCACACTTTACTATAGAAGAATAAAACGTCATCAGCATGCGCTAGTGGTAAACAAAAAGAGCATGATATAAATCACACTTTAACAGTTATAGTTTTTATGTGTGCTGAAAAAAAAGTGGAAGTGGCGAAAGAGGAAGGGATAAGAGCTTGATGTAAACAGTTTTATGTTTTAGCGCCATGTCGCGTTGATTTCACGTCACATTTTTATTGGTTGGTCAGTAAACGTGGATCGTAACAGCAAACACACTTTGCGATGATCATGCTGTATCGTAGGCTATCAACGGCCATCTTTGAACCTCTCTCACTGAGCACAGAACCACCAATTACGAGCCACGATCACAGAAATTGCCACGACTGTTTCACAATGCCAATCTTTCGTCTGGGACAGCCGAAAATCGTGCAGTGTGTCTCAGGCTTAAGGGTACTGTTGGTGGTGTTGCTGGGACAAAATTCCTTTGAGCAAGTCAGATTTTAAGATTGGATTTCAGGGTTAAGGTGCTGTCACATGAAATTTGGCTAAATTTTGAGCAAAAAAGGTCCATTGTGAATAGCAGTGCATAAATCTCAAAAGTCACTTTCAAAGTAAGTAGCCTTCTGTTGGTCAATTTGGCAATTTGCGTGACCAACTTAAACCTGTTGCAAAATCTGTGTGGGTAAATCTTGCTCTCAAGCAAAATTCTCAATTTCACAGATTCCTATTGATGACTCAAATGTGACAGCTATGGGGTGGGGATATAGATTATATATGTATATGGATATCTTGTTTCAGGACAAGTCAAAGTTGATTTACGTCGGAACACATCCTAGGAAAACCATGGTGGCCAAAATGTGAAATATTGGCTGCTGCTGTTTGAATGTTAAAAGGAAGATTTCCCATCAGTCTCTGTGTGTCCTGTGTTATAGTGCCTCCAGATCAACCACGTTTGACAGTTTCCACCACGTCCACTTCTTCAATCACTCTGGCTTGGATCCCTGGAGACAACGGAGGAAGTTCCATCAGAGGTACAAGCCTGTCTCTTTCTGGTCGCCTCACTTTTTATATAGCAGGCTCCTCAATGTAAAAGTCTCTTTTCTTTATCTCTCTCCCTTTTTCGTTTTTTTCCTCTATCTCTAAGGTTAGTTTCTTTATGTTTTGCAGACTCCCTCTTTTTTTTCTGTTGATCTATCTTTCTTTGTCTGTGATTAATCTGTCACTGTGTCACGTTACTGTCAAACTGCTTGCATCTCACAGTAAATTAGGTAACAGAAACAGATATGTCTATGGTGTTTGTGTGTGGAAAGGTGGAAGGAGAATAAGGAATATACAAGGCTGTCAGTGGGTAAATCCTTTTGATGTGGCGCCCTTTATTTTGCCATCTGCCAAAGCCAAAATGAGACACCAAATCCGGGCCGATCCTAATGATGGGCGACGCCATATTGTGAATCTATTTGCATAACTGTGCAGTCAGCATTTCTCTCTCTGTCTGGGTTACTAATGGAGGTTTACAGCAATCTGATCAGCACTTCATCTGAGATCGTTACTCTAAGATTAGTCTGTAAGGTCAATGCGCCATCTGGTGGTGATGTTAGCAAGTGTTCTGAGTTAGGCTTGCAATGCCAACATCATGAGTTTTATTCCTGGGAATTGCATGAAACAATAATATATTAATAATATATACAATATAATAATATCATTAATAAAATAATATCATATGTGTGTGCATGTTCAGGTTTCGTGCTGCAGTATTCAGTAGATAACACTGAGGAGTGGAAGGATGTCTTCATTAGCTCCAGCGAACGCTCTTTCAAGTTGGACAACCTGCGTTGTGGTACCTGGTACAAAGTCAAACTTGCAGCAAAAAACAGTGTGGGAGCCGGTCGCATCAGCGAGATCATTGAGGCCAAGACTCATGGAAGAGGTGAGCGGTTCTAGCTAATTCGCTATATACTACACTTCTTGTAGCTTGTTTTCTTCCCTAAAGTGCACTTTTAATCAAGATTCTTGCATCAAAAATAGCATTAATTTAGTTCCTTATGACTATTTTCCTCCGTTTCACTAACTGTTAGAATTAAATAGGCTCGTTTTGCTACTTTAGCTTTGAGAAATATGTAAAAAAAAAAAAAAAAAATTTAGGCGTGATTAAGATTAAATGGTAATTAATCTATTGCATCAATACATCATACATTAATACTGCATATATTGTAAAATGTGGTCTTTTTTTGATTTGCAGAGCCACAGTTCAATAAGGACCAGCCCCTCTTCACTCACATCAACTCCACCCACGCCCGCCTCAACCTGCAGGGCTGGACGAGCGGTGGCTGCCCCATCACTGCTGTCCTGCTGGAGTTCCGGCCTAAAGGCACCTGGGCCTGGCAGAACGTGCGCACCAACGCCTCGGCTGACATCTTCCTCGCCGAGCTGCGTGAGGCCACTTGGTATGAGTTAAAGATGAAGGCGTGTAACAGCGCAGGGTGTGGAAACCAGAGCTCCCAGTTTGCCACGCTGGATTATGACGGCAGTAAGTTTACAAGCAGGAGAGAGTTTAATTTTCCAGTAATTCTGCCACCATTAGTCAAGTCACTCAATTGTCATTCCATAATTGTACGGATGTACAAATATATTTCCTCCAGGGCCAGGGCATGTAATGGAGGACAACACAAAAGAACATGTACAATTAGCAGCTAAATCAATTAATTAAGCTGTTTTTAGGCCTGAATTTTAGAGATAAGAGGCCTTGACATGAGCTTTATCTCGATCTCTGTACTCATCTCTATTTCCTTTCCTCCACAGGCACTATTCCGCCTATTAAGTCAGCACGAGGGGAAGGGGATGATGTTAAAAAGCTTTTCTCTATCGGCTGCCCTGTCATCCTGGTCACGTTGGGCATGGCACTACTCTTCATTATCCGCAAGAAACGCAAAGAAAAGAGACTCAAGAGGCTTAGAGGTGAGAGAAAAATAGGCAGAAAATATATATAAAGTTAGTTGTTATATATAATATTATATATACAGTTTATATTTTTTATTTTTATTTTTTGTATTTCATATTTTCATGTTTTTGTTACACATTTTGGGAATAATTTTATTAAAATTACTCTCATTTCCATCTGTAGATGCTAAGAGCTTGGCTGAGATGCTTATCAGGTAAGAATATATTTAGAAGTCTGTGTACAGATTAAACTCCAAAATTAAAACTCAAACATTAAACAGGATGAATTCCTTACATAATTTTTGTGTTTAAGGAAGTGGCAGTGGCAATACATTTTTCCCCTCTATGTTTGTGTGTCTGTCTGTGGTTGTTTTGCACCTGGAGCAGTAAGAACAATCGAAGTTTTGACACTCCTGTGAAAGGCCCACCTCAGGGACCCCGACTGCACATAGATATCCCCCGCGTGCAATTACTCATTGAGGACAAAGAGGGAATCAAACAGATAGGTCAGTGTGCAAGTCATATGCTTTTGCAATATATTTAAAAATTCTGAGATGGAGTTGATTCCTGAAAGAAACATTGATGAAAAAAACTCCTGAACTTTGAAATTGAAACTAATTTTTTCCTCAAGGCATGTGTGTATTTCTCTGTAATGTGTGATAGGTGAAGACAAGGCCACCATCCCTGTGACAGACACTGAGTTCAGCCAATCAGTGAACCCTCAGAGCTTCTGTACGGGCGTATCTGTGCATCACCCTGCCCTCATCCAGAACACAGGCCCTTTGATTGACATGTCAGACATCAGGCCTGGCACCAGTACGTCATAGCTCACCCACTCATTCCCTAACAGATGGAAGATGGTATTAATAGTGAATGTTTCATACACTCTCTGATTTTACCTTTCTCAGATCCAGTATCGAGGAAGAGCGTGAAGTCTGCGCACAGCACGAGGAACCGTTATTCCAGCCAGTGGACTCTGACTAAATGCCAGGCGTCTACACCTGCTCGCACTCTCACCTCAGACTGGCGGACAGTGGGCTCCCAGCATGGCATTACAGTCACAGAGAGTGACAGCTACAGCGCCAGCCTGTCCCAGGACACAGGTCAAACACGCATTTCAGATTTTGAGAATATTTATGGTCTCAATTAGCCAGACTTGGTTTTATTCTGCCCAAAAACTTTGACAAAAAGGGTCTGTTTCACCAGCATATAAAGTTTTATAGAGTGTTCAAACTCATTCTGTCCTCTCCTGTGCTCAGACAAGGGACGAAACAGTATGGTGTCCACAGAGAGTGCATCTTCCACGTACGAGGAGCTGGCCCGAGCGTACGAACATGCGAAGCTGGAGGAGCACCTGCAGCATGCCAAGTTCGAGATCACCGAGTGTTTCATCTCCGACAGCTCCTCTGATCAGATGACCACAGGCACCAACGATAACGCAGACAGCATGACCTCTATGAGCACACCATCCGAACCGGGCATCTGTCGCTTCACTGCCTCCCCGCCCAAACCGCAGGACTATGACCGCGGCAAAAACGTGGCAGTGCCCATTCCCCACCGCGCCAACAAGAGTGAGTTGATGACACATTTTGGTGTGTGTTTTTTTTAAACGATTTCTATAGAACAGTCTCCAACTATAGAGGCTGCGATTTAACATCGTTTTACTGACACTTGTCTCTGTCCTGCAGGCGAGTACTGTAACCTTCCTCTCTACATGAAGACGGACCCTTTCTTCCGGAAACAGGCAGAGCTGCATGACCCCTGCCCTGTGGTCCCGCCCCGCGAGGCCTCTATCCGGAGCCTTGCCGCCCGGGCCTACCATACACAGGGACGCCACATGACATTAGACCCCTCCAAGCAGCAGGCCCTGACGCTGGGCCACGGCGGCCTGAGCAGCCTGACCAGCTCAGGGGCCTCTGGTACGTCGGGCCCAGCCTCAAGCGGGGCCGCTGGGAGCTCCAGCATCAGCTCAGGCACGGCCACCCTGCCCCAGAGGACTCTCACCATGCCCAGCACCTCCTCCACCTCCTTGGCCCCAAGCGGGGCAGCCGCTGCTGGAGCAGGAGCCAGCGCGAGCTCCACGGGAGGCAGCGGCCCGACGCCCGGCAGTTCCAAGGTCGGGGGATCCAGAGACTCTCTGCTAGAGAGCAGCTCGTCCGGCCTGGGCAGACTGCAAAAGCAGAATGCTGGGGCGTACTCCAAATCCTACACTCTGGTGTAGCTCACACACACATGTATACACATACAGTATGTTCACACACACACCTGGAGTCTGGGCAGGGGCGGAAATGAACAATGGCGGGACAGGGGTCTCTCTCTTTTCCTCTCTGTTACCTTTTTTTGCTTTCCTTTTTTTATTCTTCTGCTCAAGCTTTTTTATCTGGCCTTCTCCAGGATTAAATATGCCAAACCCCAGGACCTTTTCCCCAGTTTTTTTTCTTTTGTCTTACGTTTTGTCTTTATCTCTTGCTTTCTTCCCCTCTCTCCTTTCTCTTCTCTCTGTCAAAGACACCTTGGACCTTATGCACGAAATGCTTTCCATGTGCACTTGTTCATTTGATTTCTCGACTTCAAAAAATAGGAAAAAAGCGGTTTTAAGAGATATATTGTTTCACATTAACCTGTCTAGATGTTTTTAGGCTGTCAAAAAAGTGTCTCTTTTTATGTCTCTCATACTGCAACGCATTGCCTCGGAAAGCTTATGCATAAACAAATCCACCACGGTGTCCACCTTCCGCCCCTCCTGATCCACAATGGTCTGGAAAAACAGCTCGAAGACGAAAGTCTCGACCGCTTGAATCGAGTCTTTGGGATTTTTTTCATGCAATTGATGACACAGTATAGAGTGTTATTGACTATTTTGTAAACAAACAAGAAAAAAAACGAGAAAAAAATGTCTGGAGCCATTTTCACTGCGGATGTATGGTTACTGTACTTTATTTTTTTGTTTGGTTTTCTATTTTCGAAATTTTGAACTTTAGCACTAAGGAGGGCCGGGTGGATCCACTGAGCTTTCTCAAGCTTGTGTACGTGTGGTGTGTGTGTGCATGTGTATGTATATGTGTAAATATATATGTATACATGTGGCCAGCACACACCTTTAAAGGACCTCTCGACCAAGCCTGCGCGCTTGGTCTCTTGGCATCGGATTGGCTTGGAGACGCCAAGTGCCGCCCACTGAGCTACAAGGTCTAGAGTCCATCTGAAAAGGGGGGACAAGTTGGAGAGAGTATGTAAAGGGTAGATGCATCTCCCTTCTCATCTCTCTCGACTCCCTTCGATATGAAAGAAAGGCTCTTGTTTTGCTGTTTGTTGGTTGGTTCGTTCGATTGTTTGTGTTTGATGCCATATACTTATCACCCCTCCTTCCCCACCCAGACCTCCCCCAAAAACGTTACCACTTCCTCTGTCTCACTGTGAACGCCTAACAGCCTCTCCTGGATGGACCGAGCACAGACAGAAAGGTGGGAAGAGGGCAGAGAGGTAGGGAGGAATTAGAGGCAGACGGGCCCGTGAACAGAGAGGGAGAGATATCTGCCGTCGCTGTGTAGCTTTTCTGCGTTTGTTCATTGTTTCTCTTTATTCTTTGCTTTCCTTCCCCACACGAAGACTCTAGCGGTCGTTCCTATTCGAAGGTCTTAGAGACTCTAGCTTTAGGTAGCGCAGGGGTGGATAAAGGAGGGAATGAGTGAAATGTAGGAGGGGAAGGTTTCATTCAACCCCTAAATGGATCGAAATGCCTCTCAACCCTCCTTCGTTCACTCAGTTTCCAAAGCAAAGCCCCATCACAGAGAAACTTCCAAAAATCAACAAACTCTCCCAATGATTTAATGGAAAAAAAGTACTACATCAGGGCTCCTGCAATACAAAAGAAAAAAAAAAGAAAAATATATTGCAATGTTTGTTGTCAAAATATATACATATATATTTCTATCTAAAGATATAGTAAATATATACATGGTGAGAGCAGAGATTTAATGCCATATCTAATTGAAAAAGAAAAATTTTTATTTTAAAAAAGATTTGAAGACAATCGCTCAGTGGGAGGTGCAGCAGTAAGCGAGAGGAGGTGTCGATCACGAAACGCTGAGATAAACGGGTAACAAACTCTAAGAGAGATTGAAAAAGAAAGGCAGAGGGTGTGCTTCGACATGCCACGGTTGGGAATTCTGGGGAAAGATCGTTGAGGTTCCCAAACTAACTTCCTGTAATTGTTATAATCAGCCGGGCTGCATAGTGCAACACGCCTGTATGGTATGAAGGAGATATTTATGGACATTTCCAAACACACTCTCTACAGTTGCTTGGAAACAATGGAAATTTGCCACTGCAACTCCAGCTCGTAGATGGACATCTGTGAGCACCATCTGAATCCATGCACCATCTCTACTGCCCAATGAATAGTTTAAAATACTCACAGTGCTTTGAGAGCTTTCCATCAGGTCCTTAAAGAGACAGTTCACTCAAAAATTTACACTCATGTTGTTCCAAACCTGTACAACTTTATTTCTTCTGTTGAACACAAATGGAGATGTTTTAAAGTGTCTTGTCCATACAATAAAAGTAGGGGTGTCGCAATATACTATTATTGACGATAAGCAAAATTTGGTAATACTGGACATGATATCATAAATAATCCAGCACCAGTAACATCTGGTTAATACTCCAACATAGTAGGTGGCGGTACTGCCACCCATCATAAAATGGAAAATGAAGATGATGCAGTCTGTAGCTACTATTTTTAGTTTGATTTATTAGCCAAAAAAGAGAAAAAAATAAAATAAAGATTAAGTTAACTCATAGCAATATTTATTTTTCCCAACATTTTATAGATAACACAATATAATTGTCATTACGAACTCTTTAGGCCACAATAATTGTGTAGTGAAAACCTGATATTTTGACAGGTCTAAATGAACAAAATTTGGACCCCATTGACTTTCATTGTATGGAATAATTGACGAATAGCGAATAAATGGTGAATGATGACAAAATTGAATTTTTGAGTGAACAATCCCTTTAAGGTGAGATTGCTCCTGTGATATTAAAAATTCAAGCTTTCAGCACGTCTGATAGTTTAGATCTTATATATCAGGGGAAAGATTGCTACATTTATGTACTGCATATTTATTGGTGAGTTAGAACACACAACCCCTGCAGACTTCAGCACAGGAAATAGCACGCATTTATTGTTTGTACAACAGGATTCAGTTTTATGCAGCCGCCTGAGCATATCTCATGTTAGGAAGACTTGACGCAACAAATCCTAAGGTATAGAGTAGGGGCGTGTCGTGTTGGGTTTAAAATTGAGCTGATTGAATGATAGTATTTGTTTGAGGCATATGAAAAAAAAAATCTGTTTGACTTACCAGGAGATGATTTATTGGTGGCTTGATAAATTAGGATTGTGTTACAGTGTACCCAAAGTTGTGTAAGATAAATAAATTTGATCACCCAGATCTAACCCAAACTTCAGATAGAGTTGCGAAGAATGTGGACTTGTTTTAAAAACAGTAAAAGTATGTTTTCCTCTTATTGCTGCTCAAATGCCCACTGACTGGGTTATTAAGTCTGTCTGATGGCAGACGTGCCCAGTGCATTTTGCCATGAATATGTTTCATTAGGATTAGACCGATATCTATATCAGTATTCATGCCTGATCAGGTGAAACATCTTGTGAAAATATTCCCTGACCACCCCAGAAAGCCCCCACGTCCCATGTTTTTCATATTTAAAAGACAGTTGCTGACTTAAAATGAATTAGATTTTTTTTTTTCCTTGGTTGCATTATTTATAAAAATAGATGTATCCAACTTATCCAAGTATCCAAGTTTTTGTTTGCTTCTATGATGATTTATGTTGAAAAGAAAATGCAGTTGTGTTGCGCAACGGGGCAGGCCTGTTTAGTCAGTCGAATCAGGGACCCCCAAGTTCCAACCAATCACAGGAGAAGCTGTGCGGATATTGGGCGGAGTCAGGAATAGAACTCCACCCCCACATGCCTGTTTCCCCGCCCGAATGATCCGATTAGTCCCTTTTCCTCAACCAATAAAAATTCCTGCTATACCCAAGACCTCCCTGTCAGCATAATTTCTAATCTACAAATAAAGACTCTTGTATATATGAAACTTTTTTGTATAAATAATTACTATTTTCGACATCTCCATTAGCAACCAGGGCACAATTATAAGTCTGGTTAAAGGTATAACTTTAAATGTGAGGGGATTAAAAAGACAAAAAAAGTATAAAATCTAACAAAAAATACTTTACACCTTGAGTTTTGAATGGGGCACATAAACCCAGACCAGACGTCTGGCGTTTGATTTATTTTCTCCTTTTTATAATTTGTCTTATGTTTTTATTCATTTATGTTGTTGGTTGTTTCGGTTGTTTTTTCTTTTGTTTCTACCTTTTGGTTAACTTGACGAAAAATGGCATTGCATGCTCTGAATATTTTGCTGGTTATTAAAAGAAAAAGGAAAAGGAGACAACTAAAAGGGAAAAAAGTTTAAAAAATGCGGAAGGGGATTCCTAAACTTTTATGGAAAAGTTGCTTCAATTTGCAATTGCTTGTGTTTAAATATACAGTTTTTTTTCTATGAAAACAAAACAAAAACAGAAAAAGAGTACTCCAACACCTTGTGCAATAAAGCTATCTTTCTATGAATGGTGCCTTGTCCCTTGTGTGATTTATATATAGATAGATAGATAGACAGATATTCTATCTATTCCTACATTTCACATTAAAGAAAAAAAAACAAGTAAATGTTGAAAACAAGTGTCTCTATAGCAATATTGTTTAGTAATATTTCTAATTACACTAATTAGTTTTTTGTTCATTAACTCGTCTTGAACTATACTGACACCTGGTGGGAGCATCAATAATACAATAAAGCAATAGTACCTTACCAGTGCCAATGAAGTAATGATCTCATCCATCTTCCAAACCGCGTGTATACAGTCTTGGGGCCTATTCCAGCTTATATTAATAGTCAGCCATGCGTACACTACTTTATTCTAGGTGTACAATAATGGGGGTTGCGGATATAAAATTTAAAGTATAGAAGCCTTCACTCGGAGGCCATAATCGTAACGCCAAATATCAGCTGTTGCTAACATTGGCCATATATTCCTAACATTGACCGTCATGCAAACTCCTGTTTACCTGAATGGGGAAAGATTACTTTCCAACAATAAATTCTGTTAATAAATTAATCGCGCCTCCTTGGGCCAAATCACACGCAGTACAATAAACCCCAGACATGTTTCAGACCAATCTGGCTAATGCGCCCGCGCATTGTAAAGTAAATAAACGCGCGTTTTTTTCAACAAAAGTAGGGCTACCGTAGTTCGCGTTTTTATTTCTTTTTTTTTTTTTTTTACACATGAAAATTCTGTTACTTACAACTATACATTCAGAAGTCATTTTTAAAACGTTATGGTCTGTATTCTGCGTTATCTCACGTTGCTAATGTGGATCAGGATTTGTAGGCTACTCCTTTTTGAGCCTTTCCACTAGCACTAGCTCACCAGCAGAGGGAAGAATGATATTACGTCTTGGAGCAAGAACGTGGGACATAAATAAAATCATTATTGAATATGATTGTACGTTTGCCATGGCAGTTTATAAAAATCACTCACACATTATCAGTTGAAAAATACACATTGCTCTCTGCAGGCTTTCAATTCACAGATATGTATTTTTCACATTGCTTTCTACCTAGGCACATTGACTTCCTCACCACATACCCTTGTAGTATGTAACATTTAAATGTTACACTGAGAGTATATTCATTGTTACACAATGTGGATTAACCTAAAATAATTAGGAAAAAATAATGTGTGGGTTTATTTAACTATATTTTGAGGACACAGTTGTCCTCAGAATTGAAATCTGACAAAAATCAGAGGGCATTGTCAATTGGAGGGGGAAAAAAATGTGTGTGGAATAGATTCCTGTGATATTTTGCTATATTTTATTTTGTATGTACTCTGCATGTTTTTGTGCATATCGTTCTTGTTTATCATTAAGTTCTTCTGATCTGTGTATGTTTATGTGTCTGAAGTTTGTGGTGTCTGTTATCAGCAAATGGTCTGAAATGTTTGTCATTGTCTCTATGTGTGTTTTTGTGCAGGTGTCAGCTATCTGTAAATCAGAATACGTGACTATTAACATTGATGGGACCAGGTTTGCTTGGACCATTGCTGGGGTTATAGAGTTCAGAGGAGAATACTGGGTCTTGATCAGCGTGAAATGGACACTTCAAAAGCTGATAGTTTAGCCTGGTTGATCTTTCATTTGTGGTCTTTCTGCTTCTTTTGCTGGTACTTCCTGTACTGGTTCTGAATTGTAGCCGCCGCCTTGTCAGCATTGGTTTTGGTGTGTCCATTACTGGAAGAAGAGTCTAAAAAACACGGAAGAGAATGATTAAAACTAGATAATATTTTGAGAATTAGAGGATACTTTAGAGAATGTTTTGTGATTTTATATACGTAACAAAATATTTTATTTTATTTTAAAGTTTTTGTTTCATTATACAATTTCAGAATTGTTCATACTTACTCTTCCTGTAAACTCCTATGCTGTTCCTTCTCTGGCCCTCAAACTGCAAAACAAAAACAACAGCAACAAACAAAAAATGTTTTAATTGTTAAAATACTTTATATATATTTTAATATGCACAGACAACTATAAGTAAGCCATTTGTAGGTTCAGTTTTCAGAAATGTGTAATCATTGTACTGCTACCGAAACATTGTTTTGTTTATTTGAGCATACTGACCAGCCTGGCACAGCAACAGTGTTTGAACCAATCATGTAAGTTTGTGGGAGGAGTTATCTATTTTTCAACCTGTAGTACATGAGGGAATGTTTGGGTTTGAAATCTGTTGCAGTTCCATTTGGTAATGCCAATTACACACTGAATGGTTAATTTACCTCAAATTGAAAAATAATTTACTATTATTTCATATTAGAAATGATTTAATCACAAGACTATTTTAGTTTGGAATATAGTGTGTCATATGGACAACTTTGTTTAGTTAGCTACACTGAACAAAATTATAAACGCAACACTTTTGTTTTTGCCCCCATTTTTCATGATCTGAACTCAAAGATCTAAGACTTTTTCTATGTACACAAAAGGCCTATTTCTCTCAAATATTGTTCACAAATCTGTCTAAATCTGTGTTAGTGAGC
>JAFVLL020003604.1:0-14687 GCA_021397915.2 Tor tambroides | reverse complement strand
ACTGGCAGACGGCCACATGCTCGGTTTCACAATGATATAGTCTGTACTCGTCATGCTGTGGACAGCTCCAGGCCCGCACGTCCTCGGCGTCCACCAGTAAGTGTCCAGCGTTGGAAGAGGGCTGTTGGAGATGGGTCTGTACGTGGGAATGGCAGCAGGGCGCATTGCACCTGAGGCAAACCTTCTGGGCTTGAAGCGGAGGGCCGCGTCGGCACAGAAT
This sequence comes from Tor tambroides, assembly GCA_021397915.2. NCBI lineage: Eukaryota > Metazoa > Chordata > Actinopteri > Cypriniformes > Cyprinidae > Tor > Tor tambroides. Next base: position 14,467 of record JAFVLL020003604.1, on the reverse strand, counting down.
GCAGTGCAAAACCGCTGGCGTCTTCTCAACGTTTAACGCGTTAAACTTCTCCACAATGTTGGACAGTTTGTGGTTCTTCTCCAGAGCTGGTTTTTGGCTGTAGGCATGGTTGCATTCGGGACAGCGAACCATTCCTGTATCTTTAGACCAGGCCTCGTTGATACACATACGGCAGAAGTTGTGTTTGCAAGGGAGCTGAACCGGCTCCGAGAACACGTTCAAACAAATAGGGCATATGAGCTCTTCTTCCAGACAGTTCTTCCAATTCTCAGCCATCTTTAATGCTCACAAGTCAAGGTAAAAACTGCATAAAATAGGGTTTCCTCTGTCGATACCTGAAATGGGTGGAGTGGGAACCACAAGGACTTTGTTTTATCCCACAAACCTCAACTTTGTGCCAATGAGAGTGCGAATACTCTAGGAGAGTATACTTTGAGCACACTTTAGCTTAAGGCAACATCATTACACCACCCACTTCTTCATTCGTTCATGTCAACTGTAGGCGTCGGCGAGAATTTTGTTGCCACAGCACTAAAGTGGACTTTTCTGTCTTGTGACTTTAAATGCCAAAACACTAGTTCATATTCTACATGTGTGGCCGATTCCTGCGCCCACTAGTTATGTATGAGGACTATGAATAATCCAGTCTGCTGACGACCAGCCTGACAGCTCCTCGTTGACTAGCTAAAGACACGTTGATAGGCCGTTTTTCGAGAACAGCCTCGAGCGAGAGACTAATAAAAGCTGCTGAAAGTAAATTATTATTCTCACGACAAGGCTTTTGTTGTTTTAGTCCGCTGCTATTTTGACATGGCATCACATGGATTTTATTCCCGAAGAGGATTATAATGGTTCTGCTAGCTCTCCATACAGACTTGCGTTACACTTTACATTAAAATATTCATATCGCACATCCCCGTGGCGTTATGTATTTGAATTTCATAGAAAACAACGATCTTAACTAGACCAATCGGTCAATTCTTACACATATGTGTAGACTACGCGCATACGACACTTCCCCTCATTACAACAAAGGAACATAGAGTGAACATACACTGGTATGTAACCAAATCTAGAGAAAACTGGACTGCCGAGTGCCTTCACTTTCATCTCCTCAGGCGAGAAAAAAAATTAAGTCTTACTCCGATACAGCTCCAAAAATAAACAGACAGCCCTTCGGATTTTAAAGCGAAACGGAGTGGTTCTCGTTATTGGAGTCTGTCATCTGCCATCTTGCGTCCCTCTTTAAAAATGAAAAAGAAAACGTCTCTGTTTGGCCCCCATCAAGCCTCGCTTTAGTGCTTAAAAGAAATCAAAAGTGGATTACAGGCGTGAGTTTCTTCGCTGCTTCCGAGTCCAACCGTGGCCGATTCCTGAGAACGTGCATCCATGGGTCGATCCTCAAAACGGGCCGATCTCACCATGGTATTATTTATGGTTTTTTCCTCTTCTCTCGTTCAGGCTTTGATGAGGGTTGGAATGCAGGGACAGAAAAGAGAGTTTCAATACACACAGAGCTTCACACTCGCTCCTCCCCTCCCAACGACCACTCCGCCAATCACGTGACTCATCACCGCTTTGACATGCCAAAAGGAGGGGCTTCGAGCAACGAGGCGGGGCTTTGCTTAAAAGGGCATCCACATCGGGGAATAACGCGAAGATTATTGGGGATTTTGAATCATCCCAGTGACTCGAATCCTTTGAATTGTTCACTAAAATGAATCATTCTCTGACTCGTATATTGATCATTTTTGAATAATTATTTGTATAAAATTTTAGTTTTTATTAATGCACAGTATATAAATTAGCTTTTATATTTATTTTTTAACTTTAAATTGTTTAATTTTTAGTAATTTTGTTTTGTGCTTTCGTCTTTTTTTACTTTTATTTGACAATTTAAGCTTAATTTTTTTATTTCTGTTTTAATTTTACTGTTAGTAGTGACCTTTTCTGTAAAACAACGCGGCCAGCTGTGAATGCAGATCATTATGAGCAGATCATTCACAAGTTTTAATATTTTATATTAACATTTGCATGTCTACCAAACTATTGGCTCATTTTATAGTCTTTAAAAGTAGGAAAAACAAGAAAGCCGTCACAGGTTTCAAATGGGAGACTTCACAGTGAGCAAAAATTATGATTCAGTGCTTGGAAGTAAATGAGAATGATTCATTCAAAACATTTGTTCAAATACAATGGTTTGTTCATGAACAAACCATTACTAGAGCAGTTCTGAGTGATGTGAAAATAGTTTTATTCATACAAAAATAGACCCACTTTTATTAATGAACCATATTCACCCAAAAAGTGTGTTATTTTGCGAATTTAAATTTGTTAACTGGCTGGTTTCATTTTCAAGAGAACTTGATTATCACAGAAAGATCAAAAATGTCAACCCACACACGGTTCTAATTTCCCATTACCAGGAGTGAATAGGTTTCATTGAATAGCTTAGTGGTTGTTGCCCTTTTAAGAGGAGCTTCGTCATCACCAAAAACATGATCAATTCAGGGAATGGGTGAGAGAGGGGGATTACGGGGATTTCTTACTCGAGCTGTAATGACATGAAGTTGTTAAATTCGCTGACATAATCCAGTCCTTCCCACATAGGAAACTACTCAAATATCCGACAGGTGACGTAGACAGTACAGGAAAAAAGAAGTCACATTCAGAATCAATAAGTGTTTTTGAGTTATTACACATGATTAGCAATCCCAATTTGCTGTATCTCACAATCTTCTAGACAAATGGACAGAACGCTGAAAGCTCTCGAGGCTTTTTTCTTCTTCTTCTGTATGCTGTGTCCTCATGGGAACCAATTATACAAAGTAATTTGAAACCTGCACCTAGCTAGTAATGTGGTGCCTCATTTTGTTGGATCATTCAGGTATTTATATGCATACACCGGGTGTATACCTAATTATATTTATGTGACATACACCATGATCAGTGCTACAGTGCCAAAATGCACGTACCGAGTAAAACCTGATGACCAGCATGTACTTAATTATTTTCTTTTATATTGCACATTGGTTTTGGATGAATGAATTGAATCTGGGTTGTAGGTCTATACAAATTATTATATTGTTAAGTTTAAAATGGGTTAATGCTGAACCAGTAACTACAAATTTGTCTCAAAGCATTCATTTAGCAAAGACAAGATCATCACATTACTATTATAAAACATTTATTTGCAAGCAAAATTATTCGAATAATGGGCAAAAGCACTAAAATACATCCTAAGCCACAGCTCAGACTCTGACACATTTGTGTAAAAATCTGAACATTTTCTACGATAACTGCAATGTTTCCTACAATAAATAACCATGAAATATGAATAAAATATCAGATGTGCTCATTGCGGTCCAACCAGTAGTTGACGAACAAAAAACTAACCATCTAAGGCCTAAAATATTAAGACGTTTCTTAATTTAATTTTTTGCAATGATCATACAGGAAATGTAATTTCACGAATGTTTCAAAAATGGTATTTTTACTAAAAGTTAAGAATATAAATTTGGCAATACAAATTTTAATTTGGAAAACTCTTGTACAAAACTATTTCTATAACTTTGAGAAGTCAATTTGTATTTTAACGTCAGACTGGCCAAGGAATTAATTACCATCTTGACAACTCTGCCTCTAAAACACAAAAATAAAGTGAACTTGGACATTTGGTAAAAAAAATAAGTTAGTTATACATGCTAGTACAACACACAGTCTGCATTTACGTTCATGTGAACTATAATATTCATACTTTTTCAGTAATAATAATCATTGATAGCAATGAGTAACTGAATGAATTTCAAAAAGTTATATAAAACAGATGTTACTGGCCACAAAACAACTTCAACATCTGGCCCAATTACAAAGACAATGCATAAGTCCTGACAGTATAAAAGAAAACACCACAGATATCCATGCAATTCCATATCATGTATCCCTGGAATGCTGCTGAACTTACTGTAAACATGCCCTTTCTCAGAACACAGTGTATTTTTTTCACATAAAGTTAAAACATACAGGCAAGGGAGATGTGATTCGATTTGGCTTGATTATAAATCCATATAACTATACATTGAAACTTCAGAACAGGAGGTTTGGGGGCAGTACTGTTCAATATGGTCCCAAACCACTAGATTGGTTAAACTGTCCATTCATTTTTGGTCACAAACTCAATATAAATACCTAACATTTAGCAAACATAGCAAATTAAGGCAGGTTTCAATTATATGGGACCATACATTCTGTCTTAAGTGTCTCTTGCAGTATTTGGCGTCACCATTCTCCATTCAGGGTCTATTGGCAGCACGCCTGGTCTTGGGGAATGTCCACAACTCATCTTTCTTTCCTCTTCCCATGCATACAAGAACATTAGATAGCCTTGACATCAATGAGGTGGCTGTGTTGGGCACCTTGCCTTAGGGTCTTGATGTTTTGTAGCCTTCGCCCATGCAGAGTGAAGCGAGACCACGCCAGCAGCTGCAGAAGAGCACAGGAAATGGGCACAAACACCAGCAGGTAAAAGCAACCCTGACGCAGTGGCACAGGGACCACAGGAGCGGCAATCGGTGCTTCTGCCATCGAGTTTCTCTCAAAGATGTCATATCCTGGAAAATGATAGGGGATGATGAGACACAAATGCACTTTTAGAATCCTGAAACAAATGTTATCATGGTTTCCACAAAAATATGAAGCAGCACAACAGTTTTCAACACTGATAGGAATAAGAAATGTTTCTTGAGCAACAAATCAGTATATTAGAATTTTTTTTTTTTGAAGGATCATGTGACACTGAAGACTGGAGTAATGAGGCTGAAAATTCAGCTTTGCCATCACAGTAATATATTGCATTTAAAAAATATATTAAAATAGAAAAATTAGAAAAAACTGCAATAATATTACTGTATTTACTATCGTTTTAATCAAATAAATGCAGCCTCGGGGAGCCCAAGAGACTTCTTTCCAAAACAAACAAAAAAAGATCTTACCAACCCCAAACCTTTAAACAGTAGTGTAATAATTTCAATTTAAACCTAACAAACTGCTTTTTGTGAATTCTGTTCTTGAAAGATGAATTTGGTTTAATATTTTGTTAACGCATTAAATTTCACATATTTTTACATGCATGTTTTGAAATACATTTTTGTGGCCAATCTAATATTTTTGTATATAAAAAAATAAAAACTTAACTAGAAATAATTTTATATATATATATATATATATATATATATATATATATATATATATATATATATATATATAGATAAAAAGATATACACACACACACACACACATATAAAATTTATATTTATATTATATAAATATATTTATATTTTAACATATTGCGTCAAACAAGATATACAATGCAGGATTTATTAGACAGATTCTTCGTTGTTGGCTCCTGAAACATGAAACATTTGCTTCATTTTCCCTCATTTGTAAGTCACTTTAGATGAAAGCATCTGCTAAATAATTAAATGTGAATGTTACATGTAATTCATATTTATTCACTGCACACACACCTGTGTAGAGACACAGCAGCCAGGTACCAATAAGAGGGGCAAAGGTCTGGCCAGGCTTGGTTACCAAGGCAACCATACCAAAGAGCAGGGCAGAAGCTGCTTGTTGTCGGCGGTTCAACACAAAGTCCTCATCCACTAAGTCTGTGATCACCAGGTTCAGAAGTTTACAAGTGCCCTCAGTGAAGACGCGATTACTGTGGAGAAATTCCAACAATGCAACAAAATAGTAAACATAGATAAAAGACAATGCTGAGGAAAGATGGTCTAAATCTGTTCTCAGTCTAACAAGCATCCTTTTATTAATCAACTAGTGTCAACATAAATGAAAATGTGATGGTTTTTGTCAAAGTTATAGACTAGCACAAAGAAATGCAGAGTTTGTATCATTTTGCACATTATCACCACCTAAATTATTTGTTATTTCTACAAACCCTATGTTATTTTACTAAAATTTGTTTAAAATGGTCTAAAATTAATGAATATGACATGACAAAATATTTAGTATGTATAAGGACATATAAGGATTTTCTTCAATTAAAAAAGATTTTGCATTATCCAACATTCAACATGATCTAATCTCTCTATTTTGCAATGTCATATAATTCAGAGTAACAATACAGAGAGGACACGTGTGTTTTATGGCAGCACGTGTCCTTGGTCTGTTAGCATGGATAAAAGTTCTTTGTTTCAAGTCTTGAACCAACATGGATTTGCTAACAAACAAAAGCACACCTGCTCCTTTTAAACAAAAACTAATAACTAAAACATTCATAACGTTTTGAATTTCATAACACATAAGAGGCAGAACACCTGTAGTCTGAAAGCAGAAGGGCTCGTGCAACATTCATTTCTCACCTGGCAATAAAGATGCAGAGCAGGTAGACGTGGTCCGCCCCGGCTAAGAGCATGACCACGCTGAGGCCCAACTTCAGGAGGAAGAGCCCGCGGACAACTTGATAGACACCCAGTCTTTGGCAGAGCGTCAAAAAGTAAAGATTGTTCAGATGAGGTGCAATGTAAGAAACGCCTGTGTCACAGGAAAATAGAATAAAAGAATTAAACAAAAAATATATCACGGTTTTCATATGTGACCCTGGACCACAAAACCAGTCATAAGTAGCATATATATATATTTGTAGCTATAGCCAACAATACATTCAATGGTCAAAATTATCAATTTTTCTTTTATGCCAAAAAATCATTAGGATATTAAGTAAAGATCATGTTCCATGAAGATATTTAGTGAATTTATAAATATAATATTTTTTGATTAGTAGTATGCATTGCTAAAACTTCATTTGGACAACTTTCAAGGCGCAATATTTTGATATTTTTTTGCACCCTCAGATTCTAGATTTACAAATAGTTGTATCTCAGCCAAATATTGTCCTATCATAAACCATACATCTATGGAAAATTTATTTATTCAGCTCAATTTCAAAAAATGTACCCTTATGACTGGTTTTGAGGTCCAGGGTCACATATATTATTGACAATAATAAGCAATGTTTCTTGAGCCCCAAGAATCATGTGACACTGCAAACTGAAGTAATGGCTGCAGAAAATTCAGTTTTGCCATCACAGGAATAAATTACATTTAACAATATATTAAAATACAAAACAGTTGTTTGAAATTGTAATAGTATTCCATAATAGTAATGATTTTACTGTATTTTTGATCAAATAAATGCAGCCTTGGTGAGCATAAGAGACTTCTTTCAAAAAGATTATATTACATAGCCGGCATTGTTGATGTGCTGTGTTCATGTGAATGATTTCTTTTTGTCTTACCTAGCAGGAAGGATCCGGTTGAGGCAGAGATATGGTCTGACAGGAGGTGCTCCAAAAACAGAGGAAAGAAATTGCTGTTGAAATGGCAGTGGAATACCTGCAGATGGTGGGGTAGAGGAAAAACACATATAATTGGTCTGTTCTCTGATTGGATGATTACAGAAAATACCACTTTAGCTTCGTCTTTTTGTGCATGTTTGCTCATATTTACCTGTACAAGGTTCATAGAAACAAACCACATAAAGTTCTTGTGGCGTGACAGCTGCTTTAGATATTCCCCAAGAGTGACTGGCTTCTCAGGTGAGGTAAAAGGAGCCTGACCGACACTCAGTCTAAGAGGACGTCAAGGAGGATGAGAGGCAACAAAAGAGAAAAAAGAAAGATGAGGGGAAAACTTATATAGTGGAGTAAAGCAAGTAAAGTCACTGTAACACAAATGGCTTACTGCTTTAATATGAAGTTTGTTTCAATTTCAAAAACTTGTAGTCCAGCAATTGTAGAAAATGCAAACAGCAAAATATATGGATATGGTATGATATGATATATATCCAGGATCGATCGTACGTACGTACGTACTGTACGTATATACGTACACATACACACACACACACACACACACACATATATACATTTACATTTATATGCATGTATATGTATGTGTGTGTTTGTATGTACCTCAGTGATATTAAAATAACACTGTTGTAAAGTCATATAATGTATTATGTGAAGATCAGACTAAAGTACAGGCTGTAATGCTAACTAATTTTATGGTTCATTTTTTGTACAAATAATCATGTACTTTTTTTTTTTTTTACAGGAAACTGAAGCTTGGATATTCTGTGTAATAACTCTTTTTATGTTTCATAGTAGAAAATAATATAAGTTGTAAAAATATGTGGTTAAGTAAATGATGGCAAATGATCATTTTTGGGTGAAATATTCCTTTGAGAAGCTGTGCTGGTAACACAAATAATGAATGTTCACATCCAGTGCTATCAACATTCCTCCCATGAGTGAGGCAGTTAACCCCAGGTTGCTCCATGGGGACCAGCTCTGCAATTAGTGTGGTGTAAATTGCTTCAGATGAAAAGTAACTGCTAAATGACAAGTAACATTTAGCACTGCAAAACAACAACGCTCTTACTCAGTGAGTGCTTGGCTCTCGTTCTTGCGTAGCTGGACTTCATTCTGAAACCGGTGCCGCAGGAGGCGTGAAACCACAAAAAAGCCTAGCATTGAGAAAGTGGCTAGAGCCACGCAGAAGAGTCTGAAGGAGTAGAAGTTTTCCTTGTTCCAGAAGGAGTAAGAGAGAAAGACGGACAGCGAGCCCATCGCACTGAACAAGGAACTGTGGAAGTTGAGGCGCGTGCGGTCATGTGCTGACACAGCCAGGTCGGCCAGGAGGGCGTTGTGGTTGAGGTCGACCACTGTGAGGAAGCCATCGTAAAGGCACAAGCAGATGAGGAACTGCAGTCCAGGCCAGGTCCAGGCAACCCAGAAGGCCAGGAACGAGAGGGCAAAGAGAGGCCCGCTGCGGGAGAGTGCCTGCAGACGCTTCAGGACCACCTCAGGGGACGTGATCTGGGACCCAGACCTGAACAGTCAAACACAAAGATTTAAATGAGACATGTACCTACCGAAATATGGATTTCCAATTTGAAGAGAGTGAATAATCTTACTGAGGAGAGCTCAGGAATGAGCGGTCACTCAGCCAGCCAAAAAGAGGGTCGTTCAGGCTATTCCATATTAGAAACACAGTCTATAAAAAAAGAAACAATATGACAAACTGAAAAGAAAATGTTAAACACATCTGCATTTTAGTCAAATATAATGAATAAGCATTTCAAATAATCATAATATACTGTAGAATTCCAACATTTGGGGTCTGTTATTTTGTTTTATGTTTTTTAAGTCTCTTATTTTCACCAAGGCTAAATTTATTTGATCAAAAATACAGTAAAAAACAGTAATATTGTGAAAAATTATTACAATTTGAAATAACTGTTTTCAATTTTTATACATTTTAAAATGTACTTTATTTTAGGTAACATATCAAGTAACATATCTTATTATTATCCATGTTAAAAGCAATTGTTAAAATTGTTTAAAACATTTTACCATCACTTTTGATGAATGTAATTAATTAACTGTTGCTCAATAAAAGTCTTATTTCTTAAAAAAAAAAAAATCTTAGTGACCCCAAACTTTGGAATGGCAAACATTTATAAATATATATAATTTTTATTATTTTATTTTTTAATTTTAGTATTAAATTTTTTTATTTTGTTTTTACAAATAATAATTTAAGAATCTTAAGTAATTGAAGATACCATTAAATAAACCTACCTCTCCCACCCAAAACGACAACTTGTCAATCTTGTAAACAGACACAAAGGTCTCCACATAATACAGTAAGAAGACATTGTGGAGAATGGAGACAAACAGAGCCAGGGAGCCATAAAGCACAGCCGTTGAGATGCCCTGGCAGAGGCCCCATACCCTCTTTCCCATCCTTTGCTACTTCTCTCCGCTCTTCCTGCCCACGCAGCGCTCTACACGTCCCACAGGCCGGGCAGGGTGGGGTCATCGCTTTATCCACCCCTGCAAACAGACAGACACCAACACAAACCAACCAGTTCAAAACCATGCAGTCTATTACTCTGTAAAATATGAGTCTGGGTAATGTTGTTGGCTGTTTTTAGACTGAAAATGACCATTACTTGAATTAGATTCAGGGAGCGTAACTGGACAACGGCCAAGCCAATGAGAAAATGGAGCATCTGTATTACATTATCAAGCAGCTTATGCTTTGTTTTAATGATTCAGCACTTTGCTTGATATGAATCTGGAAAAACATGCTAAAGCCAGACAAGACGGAAACTTTCTGAGCCTAAATAATAATAATGTCGGGGAAAGTTAGGGGAAAAACATCACAAAAGCTGCTTAATCACAACTTTTACAAGGTTAGTCAAGCAAATTATGGTTATTTGGTATGAAATTCTACAACATATTTAATTTGTTTCAAAACAAGTCTATTCTCAAATCAAAAATGAATCAAAAAATACCACTACAAAAAATAGGCTCTCTCTTAAAAATGGCTTCCTTATTTTTCCATGGAGAGTGTTATGGGGAATTTGGGAAGAAGGCAGCCCATTTTCCATATTCATAATAACAAAAACAGCCTGGACTTCTTTATAGAGTGTCATGTGAGCAGTTCTTCAGTACTTTCCGGTCACACCTCCATATTGTGCCTGTAAAACCATTTCTAGCAGAAAATCACCATAAATCCCACTGAGAAGTGTAATTGCACATGAACTTTAGATTTTAATGAGCTGGATGATCTCATCCCAGCTTCAACGACGACAATAACAAACATTGTTATTCAGGCCAGAGATTTCTCTGGGGTCTGATGAGAGATGTAACCTGAGCAGAACTGGTGTAGGCTGAGGCCTGCGATTCCTATCAAATATTGAACACTTTCCAATAGTAGGGTGGAGCAGACTGTATTGTGCCAGAGTCATGTGAATTTCCTCACGCACAGAGAATCCTTTATTTCTTTAACGTTGGACATCCGTGACAACCTTTCACAAATATCACCAACCTCACCCTGGCACACATGGCATAGCAAAAAGCAAATTACAATGCTTTCTGGGTAGCACACCTGATGTTCACATGCTTTGCAAGCTCACACAAGTCCTGGGATTCTTTGAAAATACCCCCTTCTTATAGTTAAAACAACTTTAAAATAACTTTGCCCCCCAGCTCTTTGAGAGAACAATGAATTACAGTTCTGCACAGTTAAAGTACCCTAAACATATGAGTGAACTTGTAACTTCAGGCCTGATTTCCATCTGATCTAAGCAGTGAAGCAAAACACACTGCACCGGATCGCGTTGCATGCAGTGATTCTCATCTCATCTCATCTCATCTCATTTCTAAAGGACAGGTGGCTGATTTCCAGCCGATACGATTCAGCAATCTTTGATCCAACAAGAGATCAAGTGCCACGGAGCAAAAGACCAACGTTTTGGCAGCGCTGTGTTACAGTGACAGGTTGTCCACCTGTGTCTGTTCTCCAGAGCAACAGGATGCGTGGGAACTATTCTCACATAAACGGAAGAGTCTTTTATTTGACCGAAACATCAAACATTCACACCCTTTTTATACAAATGCTTTAACACCTATACTGTAAAACCAATAGCTAAACAACTTTCACAGAACTCTGTTTGTCTGAGTTGTTTTCAGTCAGAAGAAACATGTTAAGTTCCGTAGCAAAGTTAGAATAACCATTAGGGCCAGATATATAAATATATGAAGTAAAATTTAATTTCCATATATTCAAAAATACACGTCACATTATTTGTCGTACCCAATAATTGAATAGAATGAAGCCTTTTCTAATGTCATCAGAACATTGAAATTTTTATGTATATTTATTTATTACTTCAAGGGCACACCTATTCATTTAGAATTATACAATTTCTTAATTATTTAATATTTATAAATGTTTAAAAAAAATACATGCCTCGCATATTATTTGTCATAACCTGTAATTGAGTGGAATGATGCCTCTTCAAATTAATTTGGAACATTGATGCTTTATGTATATTTATTAATTCAAGGGCACAACAATTCATTTAAAATTGCATAAATAATTCCACAATTATTTAATATTTCCATATATCAAAAAATACAAGTCATATATTTTTATTATTTGTCATAACCTATAAACGAGTAGAATTAAGCCTTTCCTTGTTAAATAATATCTATTTTAAGTTGTGGACCAAAATATGTGTTTTATTATTTTATATTAACTATAATAATAACATTAAGGTATCATATATGGATGCAACTCATATCGCACGTAGTCCATCTTCTCCTAATAAACAATTACCCCTGAAGCACCATGAAAAGAGCCATTAATCACACTATCAGGCTCCTGACACCTGTAAGTAAATATTCAATATATCCACAATATATTCTGTCGTAGTTACCGATTCAAAACACTTAAAACACAGAGACGTTTAAAAAGGGGAACTGAAAACGTTGGAATGGTTGCTTCAACTCGACGATTATACTTCGATATTTCATTTAATATTCCTGAACAAACATAATTGTTTAAAAACACATTCCATAACCGAATGTTTCCCCCTTGAATGATACGTTGTTACATTTTCACTACCATAATGATACAATATTTCACTAGCAGAGCTGTGCTAGCCGCTGACACTAGCGACTTTACTCGTAGTAATTCACCACGCTTAACTGAGACCGTTTGAATTTGACCAGAGAATCACATTATAGCTGAAGGAAAATCACTCATATTTTATCAAACTATGAGTTCGAGCCGCGACGCGACACTTTAAACCTAAAATAACCTTTAAAACTACTAATCCTGGTCTAAGTTAAGCTCGCTAGCAGGCTATCCGCTTTCATATCAAGCAATGCGACGTGTACCAAGTCACAGCCCATAGACTGACACACTCTCAACCAGCTGATCAGAATAACATACGATCAATCGATTCTGAGATTTTAGCTGTTAGGCTGATAGACACTTACCATATGGAGCTGATATCAAAGCTGCAGTCACCTGGTGATCAAAGACAGGCGCTGTAAACGTTTCTAGGTTACACAGTTGTTTCGAAACATGTCATGTGTTGGACAAGGAAGCCCGTGACGTCATGAGTCTCCTCCTCCTCTTCACTCCAGCTGCCATCTGTACACATACAGACAGGCACACACTCATTCAGTAACCTGAGAATATTGATACTATGTTGTTGTGGCCATTTAAATTGCACATTATTTTGACTAGCAGTAAAGTCTGTAAAATAAATGAGGAAATGCGTGAATGCACTATTCCAAAGCTCTAAAGGAGCTGCACGTTTTCTTACTGTATGGACATGTGAGAAACTAAAGCTACTTTTTATTTACATAATAAGAAAACAATTAAGCCTGTCTCCATTTGTAAGTCCTTTAATATATTTACACAATGTTTAGCCCACCACCCTGGCTTTATGTGTATTTTGTATACATTTTTTTTGTTTGTTTTATGCTTTCATGTGTATTATTGTAGTTCTAACTGTACTTTGACTGTGTTTATTGAAGTTTTCTTTTCTTTATTGAAAAAAAAGAAAAGAAAAAGAAAAGAAACTCAAGCTCAGCCCTTACAGAGGCCTATTTCAGCCAAACCAAATTATATTTAAATTATATTGATAAATGATCGTTATCAGATACAGTATTCATTTCAATTAAACAGTATGAATTTAGCGTTTGTGTTGTAGTATACAGAATAACAACATAAACTTTAAAGTCTTGACTAAAAAAATAAATAAAAATATTTTGTCACATTATTTGGGATTTTTATGGGAAACCATAAAAAAAATAAAATACCATAAATATGAAGAAAATAGAGTAAGACATCTTCCACAATTTATGAAAATGCAGGCCTATGTATTATTTATTAAATGTATGTATTATTCCACAATATTTAAAATTATATGCCATAGCAAAATTTAAACACTTGAAACAATTCCAAAACAGCACCACTGGAAAAAAATGTTTACAAATGCATTGTGGACAACAACAATTCTTAATTAGATAAAATGAATATAATTTTAACATATGAAAACAACTGACATTTATACCCTTCCCTGAGATTAAGTTTTCACCTACTGTGTTATTTTTTTATCCAACATATAGCCTATAGCACAAATAAGATTGTATTATTTTAGAGGACATTGATATTATTTTAGAGGTCTTTTTTTGTTTATAGGACAAGAAAATCGAATCTAACTTTAATTTAAAAGAAAAAAAACACTGCTAGCTGAAACAAGAAATGCTATACTTGTTATTGTTGTTAGTTACTGAAATACAGCTCTTACTTCCCGCCTATGGGATCAGATTCCCGCCAAAAGTATTGCAGTCACGGATAAAAAAATAACAAGCGTGAAAACAAAATTTAAAAACGCAAGTAAAAATATATTGCACAAGATTTAATACTGAAAGCAAAGTTTTCAGAAAAACAAACAATAGTCACCAATCGAAAAATAATAACCATAAATCAAAACATTAATAACGCATTTTTTTAAATAATAAGCATGAATCAAAACTTTAAACACATTTAAAATCATATTGCACAAAATTGAAATATT